>JAVSBS010004249.1:0-16333 GCA_033124195.1 Coracias cyanogaster | reverse complement strand
CTTGGTGGGAAGGGCTGTGAAGGGCTGTTTGAGGCTGGGCAGGGCAGTGGTGGAGTCCCCATCCCTGGAGGGGTTTCTAACCTGTGCAGATGTGGTGCTGAGGGACATGGGTTAGTGGTGCCCAGGAAGCGCTGGGGGAACTGTTGGACTTGATAATCTTAAAGGTCTTTTCCGACCAAAACTATTCTATGATTCCATGTTTCTGTGATTAGAAGCACCCTGGCCCCCAGTGCAATGCAGCCAGGGCTCCCTGGTACTGCTTGGGCTGGCCTGGACGTGCCCCTTGGCCAGAGCCAGGGCCCTGCAGGCAGCTGCCAGCACAGCAGCCTGGGCGCTGTCTCTTTGTTTGTCTGTCCGTCCATCCATCCATCCATCCAACCATCTGTCCTGCCTGCTTTTGGTTGCCCCACAGGGCTGGGGGTCGGGGAACTGCAGGCAGAGGCTGTGGGGCTGGAGCAGGCTCAGGATGGGGAGATGGGTGGGGCAGGAAGAGGAGAGGAAGGATGCGCTGGGAGGCAGAAAGGAGAGGTGGGTGCCAGGAGGAGCGGAGGATGGGGCTGTGGTGAAGGGAGCAGAGCATGTGCCGGGGGGATCAGGGATGTGGGATGCAGTGATGGGTGGGTGGGGAGGGCAGGGGGTGGTGGGGCTGGAGGGCAGCTCTTGCTGCGGTGTGGCTGGTCCTTTATGCGTAGGTTTGACGTTCTCTTCTCGTACTGACCCTACATACTTGGCAGGACGACTACTTTGTGACGGCCGACCAGCTGTGGGTGCCGCTGCGCTGGATCGCGCCCGAGCTCATTGATGAAGTGCATGGCAACCTGCTCATCGTGGACCAAACCAAGGCCAGCAACGTCTGGTGAGCAGGCTCTGGGTGGGTACAGGGGGGCTGGTGGCTGGGGGGTGCTGAGGGAGTCATTGGCACGAGGGCAGCCTCAGTGGAATGTATCAGAGAATCACGGAATGGTTTATGTTGGAGGGAATATCAAAGCTCATCTAGTTCCAACCCCCCTGCCATGGCAGGGACACCTCCAACTAGACCAGGTTGCTCAAAGCTCCATCCAACTTGGTCTTGAACACCTCCAGGGATGGCGCAACCACAACCTCCCTGGGCAACCTGTACCAGTGATGTTCCAGCATCAGGGTGGATTGTTTTTGGGGCTGCCAGCTGGTAGTGGGGTGGGGGGAGGTCTCCCCATGCCCCCAGCATCCTGCCCTGCCCACAGGTCCCTGGGCGTCACCATCTGGGAGCTGTTTGAGCTGGGCAGCCAGCCCTACGACCACTACTCTGACCGGCAAGTGCTCGCCTACGCCATCAAGGAACAGCAGCTGAAGCTGCCCAAGCCCCAGCTGAAGCTCTCACTGTCGGAGCGCTGGTGAGGACCCGGGATGGGCTCTGGCCACATCCTACCCCTTCCTTCTCCCAGTCCCTCAGCGAGCCGGGGGCCGGGGCTGACCCTCGCCCCTCGCTGCGCAGGTACGAGGTGATGCAGTTCTGCTGGCTGCAGCCAGAGCAGCGTCCCACGGTGGAGGAAGTCCACCTCCTGCTCTCCTACCTCTGCGCCAAAGGGGCCACGGAAGCGGAGGAGGAGTTCGAGAAGCGCTGGAACTCCATGAAGCCCAACGGCAGTGCCAGCGCCAGCCACCACGGCCCCGAGCTCTCCTCCTTCCCACTGCTGGAGCAGTTCTCAGCCGACGGCTTCCCCTCGGACGGCGATGACATCCTCACCGTCATGGAGACCAGCCATGGCCTCAATTTCGAGTACAAGTGGGAGCACACCAAGACTGAGCACTTCCAGGCGCCCCTGGGGTCACTGAGCCCCAGCAGTGCCGCCCGCTACCACGACCTCTACTACCCCGCCACGACTGCGGGGCACCTGAGCCTGGGGGTCTCGCCCTCCTGCTACGAGTGCAAGCCGCCGGGCTGCCCAGGCTTGCCAGCGCCCGGCGTGGTGCCCATCCTGGGTGCCCACAGCCCCTCGCTCAGCAGCGAGTACTACATCCGCATCGAGGGACCTGGTGAAGGCAGCGCCGAGCTGGACTACGCCATGTGCACCTACAGCCCTGCGGGTGAACGGGGGTCCCCACGGCCCCCGTCCTGCTGGAGAGCCCAGGGTGCCCGGAATGGCAGCACCTACGACTCCGACAGCAGCCCCACGGTCTCCCTCAGCATGGAGCCACTGCTGGGCCACGTACCTGCAGGTGAGGGCTCCTGGGAATGCGCTGAGTACTATCCGTACCCTTGCCCGGGGCAGGAGCCACAGGGCTACGAGCCATCACCCAGCCACGGGGCCGAGAGCTACCTGCTGGAAGAGGAGCCCACCCAGCCGAGCAGCCAGGACTGGCCCGTCCCTGGTTACCAGCCCAGCATCTTCACTGACCCGCTCGGTGTCTCGCCATCGGTGAGCTGTGCCTACAGCCCGCGGGGTTACGGGGAGCCGCGGGCAGCCCCGCCGAGCGGGCGGCTGCCGGGGCAGAGCGGGGCTCGGCCGGACTGCGTGGCACTGGAGCTGGGCGAGGACAGTCCCCCCGGTGCCCCCCGCCCGCAGGATGTGAGCCCCCCGGCTCAGCGGCATCCCTGGGCCTCCAACAGCTCCTCCAACAACAACATCAGCAGCGGCAGCCCAGCGACCCGCGAGCTCCCGGCCGGCGACAGCTGGTGCTACCGCCGCATGATCACCTTCCGGGGGCTCATGGCCAAGCCACTGGGCACCGTGCCACGCGGCCAGCCCCAGCTCGGGGGGTCCCCACCAGGCCACGATTTCCGCCGCCCACGGCAGGATCAGCCCCCTGGCATGGCCAGCGGCTCCTCCTCCCTGTGCCGCTCGCCCTCCCCGCGGCTCCAGGCCTGGCACAGCCGTGACTCATCAACCTTGGGCCGCTCGCAGGCAGCAGCGCTGGCTGGCAGCCCCGCCACGACGTGGGGCCTCGCCACGGCCCCGGCGGCTGGAGCAGGGGTCCAGCACGATGGCTGCCCGGACGAGAGCGTGGAGGGGAGCAGCCCTGCCCGCAGCCCACTGCCCCACACCACGGCTGCACCAGCGCCTGGGGAGGCCACCCCCATGGCTGGCACCGCCGCCCCAAACCCTGACCCCACCACGGAGCCTGGCGTAGATGGTGCCCAGCCTGCGCCGGAGGCCTCCGCGGCGCCGGTGCCCGGGGAGGCTGCTGCTGAAAGTGGCGCGTGTGCTGCCGGTGACGCAGACCGGACGCCGGACAAGACCTTCTCCAGCGCCAGCTTCCCCAGCGTAGATGAGGGGAGTGACGAGGACACGGCAGAGCTGACCTCTGGAGTCTTCACCGACTTCTCCGGGGACTACGTGGAGCGGGTGGAGGCAGCACCAGCGCTCAAGTCCCTGCAGAAGCAGGTGGGGACCCCGGACTCGCTGGAGTCACTGGACATCCCCTCCACGGCCAGCTCCTGCGAGGTCTTCAGCCCCACCGCCTTCACGCCCGCTGGCCAGCCCAAGGCCCTCGACAGCGGCTACGACACGGAGAACAACGAGTCCCCTGAGTTCGTCCTCAAAGAGCCCCACGAGCCCCGAGAACCAGAGCCCTTCAGCCAGCTGGGGAAGCCGCCCCCAGGGTTGCCGGGGGGCGACGGCGAGGATACGGCCCCCGAAACGCGTCTCTCCACCTCCCTCGGGGGTGAGCTGCACAGCCTTGCCGAGAAGAACCCCTACCGCGACTCTGCCTATTTCTCCGACTATGACGCTGAGGCCGAGCGCGGTGCCAAGGATGAGGAGGACAGTGAGGGGTCCCAGACCCCTGAGGCAGAGGAGGGTCCCCAGTCCCCTAAACAAGACCTAGGGCGAACCCCTGGGACAGGAGAGGATGCGCTGCACCCCCCAGGCGCACCTGGCAGCCCCCCAGCAGCGCCCAGCAGCGCGGTGGCAGTGGACACGCCAGTATTGGGGGGTTTGGTGGGGAACTGGCAAGGGGCAGAGGCCGGGAGCACCCCGGTCAGCCCCACAGGGCAGGCGCCTGGCACCGAGCAAAGACCCGCTGGCACGGGGCTGGTGCTGGGCACTTCCCTGCACCCCGATGGAGATGTTTGCCCCCCGGGCTCTGTGCCGCCCAAGACTTTCTTCTTGACCCCGGTGAGCCTTGGTGAGCCAGTGTCCACTGGAGGGACCCAGGTGCCCAAGGGTGTCCCTGGACTTGGGGGACCCGCGGCTGGGGATGAACAGACTGTGCCCCCTGTGCCAGAGCTTGGGGAACCGGGGATGCCCCCGGAGGGGATGGGAGTGGGTGATGCGCCGGGGGGTCCCAGCACGCTGCTACCAGGGGGCGAGTCGCCCCCGGGTCTCTCTCCACTCCCGTCCACCCGGGAGCAGCGGCCGGTTGTCCCTGAGCACCGTGAGGAGCCGGAGGAGGAGGAGGAGGACACGGAGGACAGTGATGAGTCCGACGAGGAGCTGCGATGCTACAACATCCAGGAGCAAAGCGAGGAGAGTGAGGAGGAGCCGGCGGCCGTGCCCATCGTGGTGGCCGAGAGCCAGAGTGGCAGGAACCTGCGCAGCCTCCTCAAGATGCCCAGCCTGCTCTCGGACGCCTTCTGTGAGGACCTAGAGCGCAAGAAGAAGGCCGTCTCCTTCTACGATGACGTTACCATCTACCTCTTCGACCAGGTGGGTGGCCACGGGGTGGGCAGAGCTGGGTGCTGGGCATCTTTTCGGGTGTCATCCTCCTTTGGAGCTGTCCCCAGGTGTGCCCCCCACGAGGGTCCCTTCCCACCTGTCTCCCCTCATACAGGAAAGCCCCACGCGGGAGCTGGCTGAGCAGAGCTTCCCAGAGCCCCCCCAGCCTTCGGGGCAGCTCCCTGCCGCCAGCAGCCCCCCCAGCCCGGCAGACAGGCTCAGCGCCTCGGACGACTCCTCGGATGGCAACGCCTCAGAAGAGAGTAAGGGGCCGGGGGGGGCTCTTGGTGGGCAGCAGTTCTGGACTGGGGGGGCCCCCGTGGTGGGCTCAGCCCCCTCGCTCCCTGTCGCAGGCGGTGGCTTCGAGTGGGACGATGACTTCCCGCTGATGCCGGTGAAGCCATCCCTGATGGCCTCGCTGACGGGGACGCCGGCAGAGCCTGACCCGGCCGTGCCCACGCTGCCAGCCCTGCCCACACTGGTGCCGGCGCAGAAGCAGGTGCTGCCCATCCAGTTCTCCCGGTTCACGGTCTCGCCTGCCCCAGTGTCCCGGTTCTCCATCACCCACGTCTCCGACTCCGACATGGATTCCATAGGAGGTGAGTCGCAGGACCCTCCACCAACCCTGGGGGTCTAGAGAGCCGCTGTCCCCCGGTGCGAGCCATGGGTGCATGGGACACCCTGTGCCCCATGGGGACAAGCACCCCTCTGAAGGACTGGGTGTCCCACGGCAGCACCGGGAGCCTCTCATGCCACCTCTCCACTCATTGCAGGCAGCAGCGAAGATGGGGACCGGGAGTGAGCCAGCTGGCACATCAACCGGGCAGCGCCCCGGCACCGGTACCGGCACGGGATGGCGAGGCCGCGAGTGGGGTCCGGCCGTGGGCTCCCCAACTGCGCGCTGGATTTTTTAGGCAGATTTTATCGGCAGGAGCTCGTTTGCTGCTGGGAGCGGGAGCAGGGCCAGGCGGTGGGTGACGGCTGAGCGTGCGGGTGGCTGCGTGTGTGCGTGTATAAATAGACACATATATATATATATATAGACATATATATATATAAAAATTATAGCATTTAAAGGGTAGTGCCCTGACCTTGCTAACATTTGCAGCGTGTCCCCCCTCCCACAGTGAAGTTTCCCTCCGCCCTTGGCTTCTTGCCCCCGTGTGCTCCCCAGGGTGGTGTTTGTGCCCACCCCTCCACGCCACGCACTTGGCCTTGCACCTCACGGCAGCTTGGGCACCCCATGGGCACCCCCCTCCCCATGGCCATCCCACGGCATTCCTGAGCAAGGTGCCACTTGCTGCTGCCACCGCTGCTTGAAGTCACCCCGAGCACACCCGCTCCCCGTGCTGGGGTGGGCAGCGTGGCTTGGGGGGTGGCTCCAGGGAGCTCCCCCCCGCCCTTGCTTTCTGGGGAGCAGTCTCAGCCCAGCAAGGTACCCCAGGACCCCCTGCCCCGCTGCAGTGGGGAGCAGCACTGGGAGGGCTGGCGGGGGGGGGGTCCTGGCTGCCCCCCATGTGGGGCAGCCCCTTGGAATCCACCAGCCCAACTATTTTTGTATTTAAAGAAAAGGATTTAAAAAAAACCAAACAAAACCAAACCAACCCTAAAAAAAAAACCACCCCAACAAAACTTGATGTCGACTGAACCCACATTGATGCGATTTTAAGTTATTGCTGCCAAAGAGACGTCACAAATCGGGGGTGGGGGGGCGGGAGGGGCGGGGAGTGCTCGCGGTTCTTTGTTCCGTTTTTTTGTTTGTTTGTTTGTAATTTTTTTTTCAATTCATTTGAGGCTTAGGATAATTGTGCAATTCCAGCTTCCAGAAGGAAATGGAAGTAAGCGGAGCTGAGCGAAACCTTGAAATCAGGGCTGGTTCCTTTGGGGGTCTATAGACCAAACCCTGAGGTGAGACATGCCCCCCACCCCCCTGACCCCCTCGCCCCCCATGTCCCCCATCCCCGACTGCTCCCATCACCCCGTGCCCGTGGGGCGAGGGCACACGGCCTCGTGCTCCCACACACACGTGCCCAGGCACATGCACCCGCGTGGCATGGGGGGTTCTGCTCCGTGCCGCGGGACGAGCCCGTGCCTGGCACAGCTCCGGCACCGCGGTGCTGCCCGAGGCCCAGCCTGGTGCCAGGCACGGGTGGCACCGTCCTCGCCCACCCTTCTCCCACCCGCCACAGCCAGCCCAGCCTGGAGCTGTGGCCACAGCTGCTCAGGAGGCTGTTGGAGAGGGCGAGGGGGGGGGGTCTGACCCCAACCCAGGGGACAGCCAAGTTCCTGGGGACCCCCAGCTTCAGCCCCAAAACCCCGGGCGGCTGTGCCTGCCCCGTACCCCTCCCCGCTGCTTCTCGCACAGCACCCACTTGGCTGGTGGCGATTATTGCTTTATTTAAGTGTTTTATTTAAGCTCCAACCTGGCCTGTAACCCCCCCCCCAACCTCCTTGCTTACGCTTTGCACCTGGGGGGGCCACCCTCCGCCGTGCTGCCCAGTGGCACAGCACCCATGGGTGCTGCTCTTCCCGCAGCACCCTGCTCCGTGCCCCTCATCCCGTCTGCATTGCAGGGGGGGGTTGCTTGAGCCCCTTCCCCAGGACCTCCCCGCTCTCCTCTTGCACCCAGGGTGGTGGGGGGCCAGGTCCTGGTCCCCCACCCTCGTTGCCCCCCCGGGTTTGGTCTATGGCACCGCAGGTCCCTGCCTCTGGAGGGCAGCATGAGGCCAGAGCTGGGGCTTGCAGAGGGGTTTTTTTTAATAGAAAGGCTATTATTACATTGTCTATTTTATCAATACGGGTCATAACTGCTGTATTTTTTAATCAGTGCTGATTTCCATACAGCTCCCAGCATGTGTGTCAAATATCATCGGGCCAACAATAAAGTTTTTAAAATATCTTAAGCCGTTTCCTGCCCAGATCATTGCCCGGCTCGGGGGGCAGCTGCCAGCCCCCACCCAACACCGAGCATCAGCCTGGGCTGGGACTGGGGCAGCTCGGGATGGAGACGGGCGATGCTTGGGATGGAGACGGGCGATGCTCCGGGGCCAGGCTGATGCCCCCAACCAAGGAAAACACTGGTGGTGGGAGGGATGTGGGGGAAATTTTATTGCTCATAAATTACTTTTTCTCATAAAAAACTATTTCAGATTACATCTTGCAGGAGCCACCGAGCCAGGAGGTGCAGCAAAGCCCCAGGGGGTGGCTGGAGCCTGGGGGTGGCTGCCTGGGGTGGGGTCCCAGCAGGCAGGACCCCCAGCATGGGGCTGGAAGAGGACAACGCTGGTCTGGTGGCCAAGGGGGACCCCAGGCTTGGCCCCACCCTGGGCTGTGAGCCCCCTCCAGACCTCTCCCACCCGCTACCCCATGCCCCAGTGGAGCCCTTCCCCTCACCCCTGCCCTGTCTGGTCCCCCATCCATCTTCTGACCCCCTCATCCATCACCTGGCCCCCATCCATCGGCTCCAGCCCCAGGAGAGGACAAAGCAGCCCGTGGACCAGAGCCTGGGTGGCTGCAGGAGAAGCCACTTTCCCTCAGCGAAGCTTCAAAAACCATCGGAGAGGCCATGGCAGTGCTGAGCCATCGACCGGTGACTGGGAAAAAGCCCTTCCCCGTGGAAACCCCCAGGAGTGACCCACGGGCTCGGCCCAAGCACCCTCCGACCGCAGTGCACCAGCGATTAAAAAGTGCAAACTGATAAATACAATGGAAAAGGCAAAACCTTGGAGGGCACTGCCCGGCACGCAACTGCTCGCCCATGGGAGACACAGCTCCTGCCTGGAAAATCCTCCTCCCCGTGTTCCGTGGTGGGGATGGGACCCCCACGCTGGCTCGGCTCCTGCAGGACGGGCCGGGAGCCGGCGCGCTGGTGGGCGCACCCCCCCAGCAATAAGCTCAGCAAGCGTATATAGATCTGTATATTTATCTCTACCTATCTCTCTCTCTCTCTCTCTCATGCAGCCCTAGTAATAGAGGAAGAGCAAAGAGCCAAGCAAGAGGTCTGGATGGGAGAGCCTGTTTTTTGGGGAGCAGGGTATCCCTTCCACTGCCAGGCACCCCACGCACCCCAAGGCACGCTTAAACAGAGCCCTCGCCTCCAAAAGTGGTTATTTTCTAGCTTATATTTTACAGCAGTACCGTAACACCCTACTATAGATAGAAAACGGGCGCTGCAAGAGCTCCGGAAGCAGAGCCAGCGTCGTCCCCCCGCCGCTGGCATCCCACTGCCTCCCAGCCCGGGGGGGCTGAGCGGAGCATGGGGCGAGTGGCCAGGGTCTGGGAGCTGCCTACAGCTCCCACCACCCCCTTGGCTGGCACAGAGCATCCCGGCTCTCCCTGCCTGTCCCAGGGGTCCCTCCCGGCTGGGCAGGGGGGAGCGTGTCCCCTCTGCCATCGCTGCTCCAGGCCGAAGCCCCTGGAGAGCTGTTTCCCAGCTGAGGCTGTTCTCCCAGCCATGGCGAGCTGCTGCTAAGCCTAGAAGCCCACCTGGCTACGGGCCATGCTGCCATCACGGGCTACGCCGCAGCTGTTTAACCCTCGGCCACCAAGAGGAATAAGCTGGGTCTAGAGAAGAGAGAACTAGGGCACTAGCTTTAGCCTTTGGCTTTCAAAGCAGCAGGATTAAATAAACTCCGCCTAAAAATGAAGTCCTGGAAAGCCGGACATGCAGCGGCGAGGAGGAGGAGGCGGCGGTGGCGAGTGCCGCGTGGCACGGTGGGTGCCAGCGCTCCCGGATCAGCTGATGAACGGAGCCGAGCGGTCGTTCGTCACCGTTGGCTTCAGCTGGACGTTGGCAAAGGGGTTTCTGCAGAGAGAGGAAGGCAGAGTTTAGCAGGAGGGGTGGTGCCAGCAGGGCCAGCGAGGATGGGCACCGGCACCGTGAGCAGCAACCGGGCGAGGCCCCCGAGAAGCTTTTGTGGCAGAGTTGAGCTGGCTCTGCCAGCTGTGCTGGGTGTCCCTCAAGGCTGAGCCCAAGCCCAAGCGGGGCTGTCAGTGAGCCTGGAGCCACCAGCCCTGTCCCCTCCACCTGCCTGGGTCCAGCAGCATTTGGGAAAGGGTTGAGCTGGAGCTGCTCTGCCCTGGGGAGCCCTTGGGCTGAGCTGCCCCTTGCTCCCCTCAGTTAAGGCCATGGTGGATGTAAGAGATGAACTGCCAAGGGCTGCTGCAGGTGGGATGTTCTCCTACCTCGCTTTCCAGCAGGCATAAAGCTGGGGCTGCCGAGTGCGGCCAGGACTGGAGAAGCTGTTCCAACACCCCCAAGCTGGAGCCGAGCTGTTCCCATGCACGGGAGCTCCCCAAGATCACCCAGCTCTGCACCGTGCCAAGCCAGGGGTTACAGCTCCTTGTGCCCCATCCGCGGTGGGACGTGTGGGGACTCCCCAGCCAAGAACAGATCTGGGAGCTCCGTGCAGAGCGCGTGTGCTGCGCTGGCTGGGAAGCCTTAGAAGAAGCTAAATACCCAAGATCTATCCCCAGCTTGGCTCCCAGCCAACCAGACCAGTGAGCAGCCGGGCTGAGCTGGATTTCTACCTACCTGGGGTGTCCCCAGCACTGTCCCACTGCCACCAGCGCTCGCCGGCTTATGGCAGCACTTGCCACGGCCAGCACATTGCGGCACACAGCACCCGAAGCCGCGCAGCCCTGGCATGCACAGGTCCTGCAGGCAGGACAGGAGACATGGGCTGCTCTGACATGGGGAGCATCGTTACCTGCCCCAAGGAGGTCCCCCCTGGGGCAGCGGGTATCTCCCAGGGCACAACCCCTCTCCTTGGTGCCACAGAGGTGATGGCCATTGCTGCTCTGCCCTCCCCAGCTATGGGCACAGCTAAAGCAGCAGCAAGACAAACATGAACAGGGGGTTAAACTTCGTCAGGAGCAGCTGTGGTCAGTGGTCACCTCTGCTGGGACCCCAGCAGCTTTGGGGTGTCCCCGGCCACCTCCCCCAGGGCAGGAGAAAGAGGCTTGGTGTCCGCAGCCCCCCCGGAAAGGCACCTGCTGCCTCCCCCAGCCCCACTCCCCTCCCCTCCCTCACCTCTCCAATTGCGCTTTTGCTTTCCTCAGAAGATAAATGGCTTTTGCTTAAAACTAGGGTAATTAATTTTCCACCTAATTAATGCAGATTCTTAGATCACTCCCCCCCACCCCCCCCAGATGCCAAAATAGATTCTCAGGACTGGAGGGAGAGGAAAGGTTGCTTTGATGAGTCACCGGGGGTTATTATTTAACTGTTTTTGTTCTGGCAGAGAAGAGCCCCTGGGACAGGAGCCCGCAGCTCTGGCAGCCGTGGGAAAACAGCTCACGGATCAAAGAGAAATGGGGAAGGGGCTCTCCTGGGCTCTGCAATGCCGGCGAGGGGGTCTCGGCTCCTGGGGAAACTCCTCCATCCCTGCCCTGGGGCTGCAGCCAGGACAAGGAGGCTCCCGAGAAGTGTCTACAAGCGAAAGAAGCTGCTCAAAAAACTTGGCGTTAATGTGGATGTGCCCAGTCCCCCCGGAGAGGGCCGGGGACAGGCGCTGGCAGGACAGCGGACACCAAAGACCTACAACCAAAGAGGCTGGTTATGGGGAGCAGGGGACGCAGCCGGAGCAGCAGCAGCAGCTCAGCGCCCCCGGGAAGCGTGGCCCTGGCGAGGTGCCCGGCGTGGCGGTGGCGAGGAGCCGTGCAGAGGCAGCGCGGTTACACCGGGAGCTCCCGCCACCGGGATGGGGACAAGCGGTGACCCGGGGAGGGGACGCGCTCAGCCGGGTGCAGGGGGCAAGCAGAGCGGTGGCACCGTGCCCGCGCAGCCCCGCGGCCGTCACCCGCTGCCCAGCACCAGCACACCCAGGGCTCAGCCCCCCCGAGACCGTCAACTTACTAACTACGGGCAGGGGCACCTCAAAACCTGGCCACTTCAACATCGGGGCTGCAAGGGAAAGAGAAGGCAGGTTGGAGGACACCGGGCCACGCTCCGACCCCTTGATGGGAACAGAAGGTGTTGGTTAAGGCGAGGAACCGGGCAGCGAGCTGACGGCCGCCCCGCACGCTCCGGGCAGAGGAAACAGGAGGAAAAAGAAGGAAAAGGAGGAAAAGTCGTGTTTATTGAGTTGCTGGTGCTGCCCGGGGGCTCCCTGTGAGGAGGGGAAGGAAGGGCACGGCCAGCCAGGAGCCACCTGCGGAGAGGACCGGCCGGGCATGGCGGGGGCTACGGAAGGGAGGGGGGCAGCTTCCTTCCCCCCTACCCCGGCCATCGCCGCTTTCCCACCGCCGCCATGCCGGGAAAGCGCAGCCACAGGCTCGGCCTGCAGCGAGGGGCAGCAGCAGCGTCGCCTCTCCAGCCGCACGCGGCCCAGAGACCCGGCCCTTAAACAGTTTTAGCTGCTCCCGCTCAGCAAAGCTGTTTAGGGGCTGAGCGCAGGGCTCCCCCGGCTGCCGAGAGGAGGGTGATGGGAAAAATAAATAAATAATAATAATAAAAAAAAGGCATGGCCATGCACAATGGGCGATGCAAGGCGGTGACGGGCAGCGCGCAAGGCACGGCAGCCGAAAGAGACACCGAGGCCCAGCTCAATGCAATAAATAAAACTTTTATTCAAACGATAACTCAGTACAGGGAACATTTCTCTCTGGCTTTTTTTTAAAAAAAAAAAAAAAAAAAGTTTTTCAGCACTTTACAATCTCCATACAGGCTTTGCTAGGCTGGTTGGTTGGTTTGTTTTTTTTCCTCCCCCTCTACGTTCAGTCATTCAGCATACCCTGGGTTAAAAATCCTTAGCAAAATTCGGACATCGATGCAGGAGGGTCTCGTTACAACATGCCCGTAGGCGAGTGTATAAAACAGAAACGTGTCCGTGTGTGTGTCGGTATTGCCAGCAATGTCCCAGTAAACAGGCAGTGTGCGAGGTTTTAAAAATCACATCAGAAAAAAAGGAAAGCGTGTACAGCTCTGCAGCGGAGATGGCCACGGGCACCAAAGGGCTGCGGCCAGGCTTGGCTGCGGGAGCGGGACCCCCAGTGCCGATGGGGGAGACCCCCCGGGCGCTGCCGAGCCGCTGGCACCGGGGCTGCCCAGTTTAGGGATGCGAGCGCATCCTTGGACAGCTCCGCACCAGCCCCCAGCGCTAACGTGAGGTAACAATACCTTGCTACAAAAAATATATATATATTTATAAAACAACCAGGAGTAACCCTTGCAGGGGGGCTGCCGGCGGGACCCCAGCCGAGCAGCAGCCCTTTTCCCCGGGGTGCGAGCTCGTCACCATCCGCTTCACCCAAAGCCACCGCAGCAGGTGGTTGGGTGGAAGAGGATCAGGCTGAGGGGCTGCTGCCTCCCGTGGGAACAGCATCCCGGGCACAGGCATCCCGGATGCTCGGTAACAGTACGGACACCAGAGGCCATGCATATTTTGTTCCGGTCTGGGAGGTTTTTGTCCAGGCTCGCGCAGCCCCCGCGCAGGGACAGTGCGTCGCTGGCATTCACACGGGAGTACAAAAACTGGGTCCCACTACAGGGTCAAGTGCAGCCAGGCTGCTGCAAAGCGAGCACAGACCGATCGGCAGTTTCTGCTTCGAAAAGGCTTCAGAAACAAGGGCACTGTGAACACCGGGGAGGGGTGGAGAAGCACCATGGTTTCCTTGAAGATCACGAGAGTTTAAAAATCCAAGAGAAGTAGAGAAAGAGAAACAAGGGGGGGAAAACGAAAAAAAAAAAAAAGGTAGGAAAAGAAGCAGAAAGCTCTTCCAAGCAGCAAGGGGCCGCCTCGAGCCAAGGTGTCCTCACACCGTTGATACCAAACTGCCACTGCCGCTGCGGAACAAAGCACAGGAGCCTGCCAGCGTGGCCGGGACCGCAGGCACCGCGAGGCAGCACCATGCCCGGGAGCCCGGCTCCCCGGCACGGCACCGCGCGTTCCACCCCTGCCTGGCACCGCTTGGGCTCGCAGCCCTGGGCTTGGGGTCTTGCCCAAAGTGCGAGATGGGGCGGCTCCAAGGCAGAGGGGATGGGGATAGAGGAGGTGCTGGGGAAAGATCCCGAGGGTGTGCACTCTCCGTGGCCTCACTATCCGGGTGCCAGCCCCAGAAAGGAGGTTGAGGAGATGTGACTCTCCAGAGGAGCACACGGGGTGTGAGGTCAGGGTGGCCCCAGGACCTGCCCTCCCTGGAGATGCTGGGTCCCTCCATGCTCACACATGAGACCTGGATCGTGTTGTCCACCACGCAGCCCCATCCCAGCCACTGCCTGTCCCCTGGGGAGCCCCGTGGGGACACGGCCCCACAGCTTCACCCGGCGTCAACACCAACAGTTCACTTTCAGGTAACGCGGCGAGAGGTAGGTGAAGTCTTACCTGCTGACGGATCTTGTCCCGTAGTCATCGAGACCCTGCAGAGAGGAGAGGAGGAAGCATGGTGAGAGGGGTGAGGGATGTGAGCTCCGGGATCACCGGAGGGTCATATGAACAGACCAAAGTGCATCGGGACCAGGGATGTCGGAGATGAGTGCATTTGGAGAGGAAAGGTAGATATGGAAATGATTGGAATGGGATTTAGACAGCAGGGCGTAAAGTTGCACCACTCTCTTCAGAGCAGGACTTTATCTGGCAAGACAAGGGCAAGCATCACCAGGAGAGCCCCGGTCTGCTCTGCCCAGCCCCACCGTGGTACAGAGCTCCAGCTGCTTTCGAGATGTGAGACACTCGAAAAGGGGCTGAACAAATCTGAGAGACACCAGTGAAATGTTCTGTGGAAAGAGGCATTTGTCTGCATTAACTCCCACCAGAAACCCACAGGGTTTTGGACCATTTTCTCCTTCAGCTGGTACTGCACAGCCTCTGCAGCAGGGAAGGACTGCACTGGTCTGAGGAGCAGATGGGGACTGGGCTCAGAGGACACTCCTCAAGGATATCACTCTTCAGGCGAGGACCTGCCCTGGGATATGGCCACAGAGCAGCACTGCTCTCCATGATAAATATGGGATCACTCCAGGAAGGAGCAGGACTCACTGGTCTCTGAGCTGGTCAAGCAACAGGGATCAGAGACCCATGTTCCCATCATCCCAGGACTGCTCCCAAACACCAAACCCCAACCCCCAACCCAGCAGCAAACCCTGCTGGGAAAACCCAAGTGGGGCTGCGCTTCTGTCCCATCCTCTGTAGAGAGGACCAGACCCCGGCCAGAGCTGCTGCCTCTCAGGAGCACATGGCTGAAGGGTCAGGTACTGCATGGCTGCCTCTCACCCTCCTCATCCTCTCCCCATCTGCTGGCACATGCCAAGTGCTCTGGGGAAGCCAATGTGGCTCATGCCACCACGCTTGTTCTGGTGGGGAAGCCCCACCATGCTAGCAGCTCCTGGGTTAAGCTGAAGTTGTCCACCCATGCATCCTCCCCAGCACTCTATCCAAGAAGCCCTGAGCTCACTTTGGACAACCACAGAAGTTCTGGCTAGGGTCGGCCTCAGCTCCACACGCTCACCCCAGCATCCCCACAGACCGTCACCAGCTTGAATTGGCATGTACCAGAGAAAACACTTCCAGCTGCCTGTGAGCAGCCTGTTTCTGGTGGGAGGCTCCCACGGAGCTGGCAAGTGTTGTCCTTTGGGGGTTTACAGTGTTGTTTTGTGCCATTTGCCCCCCGGTGCCTTGCCCGCTCCACCCAGGTGAGCCAAACCAGCCCATCCTCCCCATCCGCTGCTCTCCTCTCTCACCACCTCCCTGCATCCCTGTCCCTTCTCCCCAGGAGAGCTGCTTTGCAGGAGATGGGGTCCTGGACAAGGCACATGGGTCACCAGGCAAAAACAGCCCGTAAATCCCAAGGGAAACATTGCGTGCGTTCGGACTTACAGCTGTCGACCTAGTGTAAGGCTTGTAGTGAGCGGAGGGTGGTTGGCAGAGGCCACTGGAATAGTCTTTAATTGCACAACCATAGGGCATTAGGTAGTCCTACAAACAACGAACACAGGTTGGAGAGCAGCCCTCCATCCCCTCCACGTGGTCCACACCACACCAAGACCAAGGAGACGCTTGGACACATTCCACCCTTCTGCTTTAAAATCAGAGGTGAGACAGAGATGCCGCAGACCCTGGGGCCACCACACTGGGCTCCAGCAGGGACTAACGCTCAGGGCTTTGCTCAAGCATCTCCCTTTTATAAAAAGTTCGCCCCCAAAGCAAAAGAGGCCCCTGCAGGCTCACCTGGGAGAAGGCAGGCACGGCCACGCTGTACGGCCTCTGCTTGAAGGTGTTGACTCCTTGCGCCGGGAAGGCTTGGGAGGCCATGCCGTAGTCGGGTGGTGGGATGGCGACGTCATCCTTGTCCAGCAAGTTGCCGGTGCTGCTGCTCTTCCCTTGCTGCAGGCTGGGCAGGGGGGACACGACCCCAAGCAGAGGCATCAGCACCAGCCGACCCCAGGCTGAGACCCTTGAGCTGCCCATCCACCCACAGTGGGAGACCCTACCGCCAAATCGCCCCCAAGTTATTCCTAACGACATGCATCATTCCCATGGGAAGCAGAGTATTCCCATCCCAAACCCATAAGCCTGCCCTGGGAGGGGTGCGGGGACCCAACCCGAACGGCCCCCGCCTGATGCTCCTACCCTGTGTGGACTCGCTCGCTGCCATCGCTGTCGAGGACCCGCGTGTAGGAGAACGGAAACCAGCCCCTCCTGAAAGGCAAAGGCAGGGGATGAAGCCAGACACGCATTGATTTGTGGAGGACCCAGGAG
>JAVSBS010004248.1:0-11411 GCA_033124195.1 Coracias cyanogaster | reverse complement strand
TATTGCTACCTCTGCCTCGGTGCGTAGTGACTCATCCTGGAGGCAGGCGGCTCGCTGCCCTCAATACCTCGATCGTAGCTCCAGACAAACTCAGATGTGGGGCCTCGGCGCTTCTGGCTCGCCAGGTCTCAGCGGCCATGCTTCGGTTTGTTGCGAGGCTTTGTTTCCAGGTGGCTCGGGAGGCCGTTTTCACGGTAGCAGTAGCAGCGGGGCGAGCTCAGGCAGGGCGCAGATAGCCGTAGGTGAGTTCTGCTCTTCGTGCAGCGAGTTCTAACTTGAGTCCTGGCTGTTTGTGCCGCCGGGGAAGCGGCAGCGGGGCGGTTGAGGTCTGCCATGTAAAATGACTTGCAGCAAACATTGCGTAAGCGCGCCTAGCTTTGGTGTCGGCGCTGACTGTTTGGCGTGCTCCTGACAGGCGCAGTCGCTCCCTCTCGAGCTCTTTCAGACCCGCAGTACATTTTCTTCCTTTCACGTTTGGCTTTGCCTTGACTCACGCGATGCCGACGCTCCCCTGCTGCACGCGCTGGACTTTTATCTGCGTCGCCTGCCCCGTGTTCTGGGGACCTGCCGATGATGCTGGCAGCTCAACTCGGGCAACCCAACCTAAACAGTTTGTAAGGAAGTGTTCTTGAAAATATGGATGGTGTTAGGAGGGACTTCAGGCTTAAAATTAGAAACGGTTTATGATGCACAGTTGTAGTTGTTTACCTTGAACCATAATTATCTTATTTCCTGAGTTAAAAACGTAATGTCAGCTCGCTGAAGCAAGATCTGATGACAAAGGAATTGTTTTTAGCCACCAGCAGAGCAAAGAACACTTCAAATGTGTGTCTAAATATGATTTTATAACCTAAAGTATAGCACACTCAGGGTTTTAAATTGGCTCTGGAGGCTGCGTGGGCTCATGGGTAGGCCATTTGGCCAGGGATCAAGGGCCTGGGTTTAATCCGAACTCTGTCCTTTTGTCCTCTGAGCGTTTTCCTTGCCGCCCTCTGTGCCGTTTGTTTGGACGGCGATGCGCGAGGAAGGGACGTGCCCTTTCGTGAGGTGTTTGTGGATTTTTCTCGGGGTGTGGTGTCGTGGCACGGCTGGAGCCCGTTCGCCGCTGCTGGGGGGGTGAGGCTCCCCACCCTCCCTGGCACGGCCCTCCCCGGGGCGCGCGGTGCCGATGACGCCCCTTCCCAGATGGACACCAGTTGGCAGAGGAAGGTGAGTGGGTTTGCTGCGGGGCTGGCAGGTTAAGCTGATTTACTGCCAAGCTCCAGCAGTGGCCTGAGGGAGGAGCGGGGGATCCAGCAGCTGAGCTGGGGCACATCTCCCTGCTCAGCTTGGCTCAGCCAGCACCGGGAACTTCACCCGCAGCCCTCAAGCCCCTCCTGAGGAGCTGGGCTACCACCCATGGACACAGACAGGCACTGGGCTGCCTTTTTCTGATGCGTTCTCTGGTGAGTCCTTGAGGCCGAGGTGGCCTGTGTCCATTTTCCAGACCTGCTGCCGGTAGCGCGGTGAGGCTGCGGCCACCAGCGTCTTCCTCACAGCTCTCGGGTGCTGCCAGGATGGTGGGAAAGAGGAGGGGAGCAACTGCTTCTAATGATAGCAACTGCTAATTAAACCTGTTCAGGGCTTATAATAGGAGGTGGGGGGGGGGAATCAGTGGAAGCTGTAGGTGCTTTCAATTTGTGGCATTTTTAAAGAATCTTTTTATTCTGACCTTAACTTGCCGGGGCCTAGACAATGGGGGAGAGAGGCCGTGAGTAAATCAGGGAGGTGCTTCCACTGCAGTTGCTCCTTGCTATGTAATTTGAGGTGATTTAAGGCACTTATCCTAACTCTGAGAGCTGAAGACTTGGACACATTATAAAAATTGCATTTTTCACATTGCTTTCTGAGGACCTCCTGGGTCATGCAGCCAGGTCTGCTCCAGCAGGTGACGGGGTCTCCAGTCCTTGTCATGGCTGCACGGATCTGGGTGGGAGCCTTTGGGTGACACCTGCATGTTGTTAAGAAAAGAAACCCGTATGGGCGTTGCTGAAGGGTCTGGTTGTAGTGTTGGTGCGACTACAGAGCGTTTCCTTGGCTGAGGAGGTTGTACACCAGGGCTCAGAGCGGGAATTGTGCATCCGTGGTTACGCTTGCTCTGTATTTTTCCTCTCTGAGAGACGCTCTGTGTGTTCTTGAAGGCTGAGCGGTGACTTCCTTGACTCCTCCTTGGCTAATTAGCGTGTTTTAAAACGGGATGCTTGCATCCTTTTTACAAATCAGCTTTCAGAAAGGAAAGGAAATAGATCAGTTATTAATAGCAACCTGTATCCAATTTGCCACCGCATTGCATGGTTGCAAATATCTGAGACCGTAAAGGTGACAAATGCGTCTGTCTGTCGCTCTTTTTTTTTTCCTTCCGAAGAGTGGTCTGTATTTTCTCAACGTGCTAAAATTGAGCGGGGAGTCAAACTGCAGACTCACGTTATTAAAGTGATGCTCTTTCCTGGTAGCATTGTTAGCCCTCCTTCCTTCCCTCAGAAGGACCTACAAAGGGAATTTGAGTGGAACGGAGGAGGGAAGGGCTCTTGGTAAACGTACAGGGCAGGTATTCCATCTACTGAGGAGACGCGTGGCTTTGTCCCGCTTCAGACTGGGGTTTAGGAGGAGAGAAAAAGAGACGGTACCTGAAATGCGACAGCAGCTGTGATCTAACTTCAAATTACTGGTTCAGTTCCAAAGAGCAGACTTCTTGCCTTCGCTGGGTTCTCGAAGGCCAGCATCTTGGAGCTTAATTAGGACGAGTTGGAGCTTCAAGATTATTATTTTTTTTTTTTAGCTTGGCTTCATTCTCTTCAGCATGGTGGGGCTTTTTGAACTCTCAAAGATTGACAGGACGTTGGGCTATCTTTAAATTCACCTTTGAGGGTCTCTTTTGATGGCATATTCTTTATCGTTCATCTTTTGGATCTCAAGTGGTAGAAATTCCCCGTGGTCCCTGGGGGTTATTTTGGTTTTTAAGTGCAGGTGGTAGGTTTATAGGAGGGCTGTGACAAATGAAAGCTAGAAAACTGGCAGCTCAAGTTGTTGGCCAGATGAATCTGTTGCGATTCTGGCTGGGTTCTGTGAAAAACTTAAGTTCTGTAGCTTTTGAATAGACACTAAATTTTCTAGTGCTGGATTAATTTCTTTTAGTTTTCCCATAAACCTTTCTAATTGTCAACCTCTGGGAATATTGCTGCTCATGCTGTTGGCTCCAGCAGTGCTAGTTCTCCTTCATTACTACTTCTTGCTGTGGCCCAGTAGAACATTTGTTGTCTTTGCCTCCTGCTTTTGACTTGAACTTTCTGTCCGTTGCTTTCTGGTTTGACCTGAACGTCTCTTCCCGGGTAATCCTTTCTAAAATGTTTGATTTTCAGCCATGTTACACCCTTCATCTTACAGGTCTACAGGTATGCTGCTGCAATTAAGCTTTTAAAAAAAGGGCTATTCATCCTCTTTTGGTGTTACCTGCCTATAGACTAATAGGGTTGGAAAGCGACTGCTTTTCAGAGGGGGCTCAGCACGTGGTTGGCATGCGGAGGTTACAATTTCTTCTCATTTTCCTGTGGACTAAAAATAATCGCTTTGAAAATCCACACCGTCGTGCATCCTGCGTCTCTTCCAAATGGCTTCGGAATTAACAGCTTTCCGTACACTAAAATGAACAGCTTGAGAGTTCTGTACATTTTGTTGTTGAATTTTATGGCTCGATAGCTAACCAGTTCAGGCTATGGGAAAGCAGATACGACGCTGTTCTGTGCTGATGGTTTTCTCGGAAACGCGTTCTCACGTGCCTGACGTGTCTGTTAGGTTTGCTGTGTACCAGTAATAACGATGTGTTCTTCCAAAGCGAGACAGCGCGTCTTGGCTTTGCACATCCAGATCATTTCGTAAAGAAGTGAGCCTGATGATGCATCGCTTTGGAAGAGGTTCAGCCAGGCTGGAAAGGCCCAGCGGTCCTGGATAAGCGTCTTTCATATTGAAGCTCTAAAAAAGAAAAGTAGGTGGGGCCTGGGGGGGCTGTTGGGAATGTTGGGGCTGACAGAGGATGCCTGTAGCTCCTGTGGCTGCTGGAGAGACAGTGCGCAGGCGTTTTTTGGGTGCCTGACCATTCCCTGTGTTCCATCCGTGACAGAGATGGCCACTCGACGGAAGGTAATTGTGGGGTCGTTTTGGTTGGAAGAGACCTTTGCAATTGAGTCCAACCATTAACCAAAAGCGAGTGTTGCTGGTATAGCTCAGACTTCCTTGTCCATGTGCTGATAAAAGTGCATCATCTTTAAGATATTTACCATTTTTTAAAAAAACCACCTCCCCTAGTATTTTTTAATGTCTAAACCATAGCATGGAAAACAGCGTGTCCTCCAGAGCGGCACAGCGGGTCTTGTCTCGGCTTGCTCGTACTGAAGGGCAGGCTCTAGCCTTGAGCTGCGGTCCAAGGTTGGTTAAGTAAACGGCAGAAGCTGTATTTTGACTTAATACTTTCCACTCATCAGAGAAGCCACAGAAGGATGGTAAGGGTGAAGGAGGAGGGGTGAGGGAACGTGTCCAGAGCTCTTAATTACGTGCAAAGAATTGAAAAAATCTGGTTCAGTGGAAACTGTTGGGACTTGCTTTGCGCTTCTGCCACATCATGCCGAGAGAACACGAGTCCTTGCAGTGATTTGAGCTTTCAGGTGTTGCTGCGAGCTGGGACTCTGCTGACGGCCCCAGTTTTGTATGCTGCCAAGTACTTCTCAGGCTGCTTTCACAGATCTTTCCAGCAGAAATATGTAGTTTTAGAGGTTAGCAATTTTGAGATGCTCTTGAGAGTAGAGAACTTCAAGTGTCTGATATGAAGAAACCAGATAACCAATAATAAAGTCGTCATTATGAAGTTATTCTAGCATAGAAGTAGTTAAACACTTTTGTACTATCTTTTGACCTACTGAAATGAATGACAGAATCTGTATTTGAACTCTTCCAGTCCCATTTCTATAAAAGGAGACACAATCATACCATAGACAAGGCTCATCTCCTGTTCTCCTTGTGTGCCTGATGGTTGGAGCATTTATGAAGTAGACAACAATGGTGTGTAGTAATCCCTCAGGGTCAGCCAAGGATATTGGTGATGGGAGCTGAGCCTGACCGTTACCTCAGCCTGTAAATACTCTTAACTAGTGCTGTTTAATGACTTGAAAAGAGCAGAAATCTTGAGGAATGCCTGAAAACATTGAAACTAGGTGCTTGTCATCACAGATCCTGGGTCCTTTTCACTGGAGGTCTCTAAACAGCTTAGTTGTTGAACTCAGACTGTCAAACCCAGCTTCTTGTGGACTGTGCTGTCCATGCCAGGCTTTCGGTTAAACATACACAGGACAATTTGGTTCCACAGAAACACATTGCCTGCCTTCATGCTTGTTTTGGTGGGCTAAGTTGAGCCTAAGGCTCCTCAGCCCACACGTTCATATCTTCATCTGTGTTTTTGAGGACGGTATCAGGTTATTTAGTGGCAAGGATGACAGGAGCTTTAAAGCAATGTAGATCTCAGTGCAAGGCAAAATGAAGGAACTTTGAGACCCACAATATATCACCTACTTACTTTCTGAAAACTATCAAGCTAAATCTTACTTGATGCTACAATTTGTCATAGCCAGACCTTCTGAAAGGTGAGGTTTTTTCCCTTTTTTTTGAAGCACTAGTCGAATTCTCTGCACTTTTTCTCACATCGGTAATTGGTACTGCATGAGCATGGCTGGCTGTCAAGATGTGCTGCTTTGTCAGTTGTAGTGAAAGGCACTTTGTGCAGCTCGCAGCACGGCTGGAAATGGCTTCGTGGAGCAGCCACAGGCGTGAGCGAGGGACTCCAGCCCTGCCGAACGGAACCGTTTCCTCAGCACACGTGTGTTCGGAGGTGGTTGGTCTGTGAGCTACTGATAGGGTGCAGGGCATTTCAGTTGAAGGCATGTTATTTATCTCTCGTTTCTGTGTATTTCTTGGAAGCAACTTTCTCCCCGCCTTCAGAGCTCCAGTGTGACTCCTCTCCTTTTTCCTCCTCTTTCTAAAGAGCCCCGAGCTGTGTAGTCTGCTCTGTAGAGCTTTGTCAGGCTCTTGGGTGAAAATGCCACAGATCTGATGATCCTTCCCTGAAGGAGCCGGAGGAAAGCTTCCACTGATGTGGTGGGCAGGGCTCTCCAAGAGCAAAACCTGCAGAGAGGAGCCGAGGCAGTAATTTCTGCACTGCTTCTGTGTATGTGGCACTCTGATTTCTTCCCCAGACTCATCTAATGCTTGTTGTTTGGGTTCTTACCTGACTTGGGTGCTGTAGGCAGGCCCGGAGAGAATCCCGTTTGCTGCAGAAGTATCTACAGATACTCCTGGAAGGCAAGTAGTCGATACGTGGCGTTTGTAGCGCTCTCTGCTTACGGGTGTTCCCTTCTACCTCTGTTTTCCCAGATTCTTGAGTTGCAATGTGATTTTTACAATTTCAGAGAGCCTTCTTCAGCATTTCAGCTGGGTGGGAGGTAGGCGTTTGTGTACGGGGTGCTGGGTGAAGCTGGAAGACACTGGAGACCATTTCTAGGTTTTCCCTTGGTTGGTTGTTCTCGTACCTCCTTGAGTTGGGTATCTGAGGTAGTGGAGCTCATCTGCAGGCGTGAGCTCATCGGTGCCTCGTGCGTTCCCCAGTGTATATTTTTACCGAAGCCCTCTGAGAGACGCCTCATTGAAATTCTGCCTCTTCCTGAAATGATTGCGAGGGAAGCAGATGAGTGCTGTGGAAAAAGGGCTGTCCTGCTCCCCAGAGACTTTTTTTTCCATTCAGAAGTTGGTCTAAACGAGAACCTAAAACCTCACGCTGATACCCTGTTAATGCTGCTTAGTTCTGGATCGCCATAAAATCAATTGATGCAAGTCTGTCTTCCAAAGAAGCACTAGTAAGAAAAAAGGTACCTGCTTGTGGAGCAGTTGGCCTCTTGATGGCTTGGAGTGAGACTTCAGCAGTGTCTTTCCTACTCCCCATAAAATGCTGATTTCTATAAAGTTACAAGATACCCTCTTAAACAAGTTTGAATTACTTAATTCCCATTTTTTAAATGAATCTTAGCTAAAGTTGCAACCTGCACTTGAAATCTGAACTTTACTGGTCTATGTTGGGGTGTGGAATGGGTCAGTAATCGGTGGGGAACTGCTGAGGACTGTGGGGTTGGTGTTAAAGGACAGATGTTGGTGGGAGAATTTAAGAGGTTGAAATGCTTACTTATTTTATGGAACTGTCTGCTTACCTGAGTTTCCAAGTTACTCCATGCTAACACAAAGCATTACAGGTCCTGGAAGACTGAGCCTGTTTTAAAGCAGGGTCTGATCACCTCAAACAATTACTTATTTGGTATTTATTCCAAACTGATCTGGCTGATACAATATTTATGCCATTTCAGTGCATGGGATGACAACGTCTCTGGTACGTTGCAAAGTGGTTTCTGTGTCGTCCAGCTTGCTTGGCCCACATCAGAGCCTTGTCTGGTGTTGGAAGTTCACAGAAGGGAAAGCAGGGATAGGAATGTTCATCAGACTGAGGAAATGGGGTGGATACATGGATAATTGTAATTAAGGCTTCTGGGGCCCAAGTCGGTTTTAAAGTGAAATCTTGAGTTCCGCACAACAAGAACATTGTGTGAGTGCCCCAGATACATCTCCCCAGCCAGGTTTTGCCCGTCATCTCTGTTGGGCATCTTCTGCTGAAGTGTTTGCTTGAAGTCATTTGAGAACCATTTCATTAAAAAATGATACACTGCTCATGTGAAAGTTCCTTGGCTCCTCTGTGGTCACCATTTCAGCGTTACAAAGCTTAATGTATATTTTATATATGAGCTAAGTGATGAATAAAAATGCTCTAGGTTGGCCAGGAAGCTGATGTAAGTAGATCTTCAGGATTGTGTGTCGTGGGACAGGATTTCTGGGCCACACAACCAGAAGTAAGGCCCTGCTAATGCTGAGCAGGTACCTGGAGGGGGTTGAGTTCATCAGAGACGTGGCGCTTCAGGACATGGTCTGGTGGTCATGGTAGCGTTGGGTTGACTTGATGATCTTAAAGGTCTTTCCCAACCTTAATGATTCTATGATCACAGACATAAATCTGAGATCAGACAGTGCTTTACATGTGGCTCTGCCCAAGTTCTCTGGTCTTCCCCCCTGCAAACCCCCAAACATGCTTATTTATACTTCAGGCTTGCCCTTGCTGACAGGACTTGTGCAGGCTCCTCCTGAGCTGTGCTGCCCAAAACCCATCCCCTCGGTGCTTGGGGAGCAGGCTCCATCACCTGAAAAACCACAGGGACTTCTGCGGAGCTTTCATCTGGAACAGACCAGTTCGCTCAGGCTGGGAGAGAAATATATTTGTGAGCATACGTGCTGGGCAGGCGTGCAGGGTGAGTCAGGAGATAGGCCGGGCTTAGCCCCAGCCCTGCCTGCGGCGTGTCAGGCAAGTCGAGGTTCTGCCTGTGCTGACGTGAGAGTCACCTGAGTCTGCTCAGCACTTCTTGGCCAAGTGTTCCTCCGTCCTGAGCACTGGTGAGGAGCTCAGGTGCTGGGTTTTGGACTGGGAATCGTCTGCCAACCCTTTTGTGTGCCAGTTTGGTCGCCCGGTCAATGAATGTAATTCCCCTTTGCCTCGGGTGCTGAGAGCTCCTGCTGGGTCCTGCCCGGTGCTGGAAATTTCACTGTGGGACTTTGTAGCTGGAAAAAATAACCTTGAAAGGTGCAGTAAGAGCTGTTTAGAAAAATCCAGAGAAAGTTTAGAGGTTTGTAATAGCCCAGCTGTTCTTCAGAAGAGGGATCCCAAGGTGCGCTTCGAAAGGAAGCGCTTGTGCCGTGGGGAATTCCACGTCGGCTGGTCAAGAAAGCGAATGATGGGCCCAGGGCCCGTGTGAGGGCACATCGCTCGTTCCCTGCATGATCTGTTGGCTCTGGAGCTGCTCCTGGTTGGGCAGTGACAGCCCTTTTTTTTATAAATAAAATGCCTGTAAAACCACACAGATGGTTACAGGAACCTTGAGACAAGTAAACGGGATTTTTTCAAGCCGTTATCAGAAGGTTATGGAACATGGTTGATGCTCTGCTGAGCATCAGTTTGTTTTAGTCTTCTGTTTGTGCAGACTCGTTATCAGAAAGTGTCTTTCTGGATTAGGCAAGGATTTGTATTCAGTGGCCACCATGTCCTCAAATACAGCATGCTTGTTGTGAATAAATTTTTTTTAATGAACCTGTTTTTTTCATTTTCTAATGAACTCATTCCTGTGTTTTTCAGATTGCACAGCGTTTTTGGGACACGCCTCTGTTGGATTTTAATATATGTTCTGCTAACGACAGCTTTCAACTATGGAATCGGTAAATATTTGCCTGGCTTCTGTCCAGATCTTCTGTTTCATTACCTGACAAGTGCTTGTATCTATGTTGATGTGTTTGGGGGTTGTTTTTTTTGTGTGTGGGTGTTGTTTTATTTTGTTTTTATTTTCTGAAATTCAAAGGGTAAAATTTGCAAGCTCCCATGAAGTAACTTAAAGATACTAACGGTGAATATCTCAGCTTGTCTGTAGTTCCAAGATGCCCTTTCCCTGTCGCATCATTTCCAACGTAGCAGGTTTTTCCCCGACTCAGGAGAGCAGAAGTTAACTTTCCTGCGGGGCAGCTCCAGCCTCGCAGGCTGCGGAGCTTGTTGCTGCTGTTGATTGCTGAGCATTTAATATTCTCTTACCTCTAATATATCCTGGTGCTTTCTCTTCGCTTTCAAAATGTCTTTTTTACGAAAATGTCTGTTACAAAGTGCCAGTTTCACAACGCAGTGTCTCCTTGTGATTAGGCTAATTGAAACAGATGGCACCTATGTCTCATTTTGGGCAGAGAAACCTCCCAATATGCTGAGACTACAGTTGGATTCAGCGCTGGGATTCAACTTTTTGGTAGCATTAGCAGATGCAGAAATAATAGGCTGTCTTGGAGTGGAATTCGGGGGAGGAAAAAAGCCCTGTTTTTAGGAAAAAAGGGGGTTTTTTCCCCAGTGTTTTGAGAGAGGATGCGAGAGGTCGGCGCTGTCCTCTGGAAAGCAAGGCGCTGTGGATGGAGCTGGTGGGCTGGGGTTTGCTGGTGCTCGTTTTTCGGCAGCGCTGGCAGTTTGTGCGTTGCAAGCTGAATAAAAGCGGTTGTCGGGCAGGTCGGCTTTGCAGCGCGTGCGGTGACGGTGGCACGCAGGCGAGGCTGGGCCCTGCGGAGGCCCGGGGCACCCTCGGCGTTGGAGAAGGCTCTCCGTGACTGACCTGCGCTGTGTCACTTCTGCCGTGGGCTTTGGGTGCTTGGCCGAGCCCTCGGTTTGTGCTGCGATGGGATTGTGGAAGGTGTCGTTGCGCTAAAGGCCGTTATGGACGGAGAGCGATTCCGTGTAGAAACGCAGGTCTGCTCTGGGTGGCTCTGCAGGCTGGTAGGTTCCTTTTGTCTTGGATTTTGAGGGGGGAAAAAAGTATCTTTGTATTCAGTCTGTCCATGATAATTCTGTAGTGTTCAAAGGGGGACAAGCTGTTATTTCAGCATCCCTTGGTGAATATTAATGGCAGTGGAAGCGTTTCACGGGGGAACAAGATAGTCCAGGCCACGTTAACTCTCTCCCGCTGCTGTGGTTCAAGTGTCCTCACTTCGAGCTTTGGAGTAACTGGGGTTTTGCTTTTTTTTTTTTGAATGCAAACCATACTTTGAAACCCAGGATAGTATTAACGGCAGTATTAATTCACTTCAATGTCAGCTGAACCTGCATTTGCATAGAATCCTTGCAAAACACCGTGCTTCCTGACAGATTACAGAATATTCTGGCTGACTGCATCTCTCCAGGGCCGTTTGGCCCCAGGACCTGCCTTTTGGCCACCAATATCTTTTGGGATTATTGGTGAGAGCTGAACTGACGCGCTGCATCGCTGCGGTGGCTGCCCTGTAGAGAGGTTTGCCACATGGTCGTTTCTCCATCTTTCAGCCCTTTTCTCTGCGGATATTTTGCACTTTTGTTTATCCAAAGCCACGCTGTGAGGGTTGTGGGTCTAGCTGGAAGCGTGGATGGAAAAACTCAACAGATGAAGGTTGAGGATGTTTGATGTGACAAAACATTCACACTGTGTAGAAAGAAATAATTACTACGGAGTCAGATGTTTCTCTGACTTCTGAAAGGAACAGAAGAGTGGTTTTGCTCTGGGTTTTGTGAGCCCTGGGAGGTGATAGTTAAGTGACCTTTTCCAGGAAAATAAGTTAATCGGCTGCTCTGCAAAACCCGGCTGTTGCACTGCTTAAAATGCATGTTGGTCTGGGGTGGATTTTTTACTTAGTACTGTCACTGAGACATTACAGCATTTGAAACAAAAAGTCTTAAAATTTTA
>JAVSBS010004247.1:14723-34900 GCA_033124195.1 Coracias cyanogaster | reverse complement strand
GCGGGGGTCGCTGGTCCCGGCGCGCTGGGCCTCGGCCGCCGCTTCCTGGCCGACCTGGAGGCCCGCGCCACCGCCCACCCCGGAGGCGGTGGCGCCTTCCGATTGGTTCTCGCTCCGCGCCCCGCCCGCAGACGCGCGCCGCGCGGGCAGCCCGAGGAGGCGCGCGGCCTCGCCCCGCTCGAGGGGCGCCGCTTCGCCAGGTCTTGGGCGAGCAGCGGCCTCCTCCAGAAGCCCTCCCTGCGGCTACGGCGGCGGCGGCGGCGGCTTTTCCGCGCCTCTAGGGCCAGGTCCCACCTGTGGGAGCTCTTGCCTAAAGCCCTCGCTTCCAGGGAACCTTCTGGAATTACCAAAAATCGGGGAAAACTGAGAGGAAAAATAATCAGTCGATGCGCAGAAAGGGCCTTGTCCGGCAGGACGAGGTAGTGCCGCCCCCCGCGGCACGGGCGTGAGGAAGGAAGTCTCGCTGTGGAAGGACCTGACCTGACATAACACCCAAGCAGGGAGAATGCCAGAGGAGAGAAGAAGGTAAACGGTAAAAGCCTTGTCTGATACCAAAGCAACAATGTTGCAAAGACTTTATTTTCTCAAAAGAAAAATCTGCTGCCCCCCACACCTTGAAACTTAGGGGCAGGTATAGCAACACATTAGTGAGGGAGCATGACATTTTGCTGAAGGCTTGAGGTGATTCCCAAGTCGCCATTCGCTGCTGCTTCCCAGCTGTCACCCGCACTCCTGTTGGAAGGACCTGGTTCCATGACGGTTTTGTAAATGGCTTGAATTCACGCTGCCTTCAACAGCTGCCTCTGAATTGCTTCAGAGTCCCTCCCTGTCCACTGGCCTCCCCAGCCAGCAGAGGACAACAGGAGGAACTGCTAAAAAAAATATAAATAAAGTAGGGTGCTTTAGTCTGAGCTTTGTAGCCATAAGCCTTTCTACAAGCCTGAGCCAAACTCCTACAGGCTTGGAGCCTGTGAATGCAGGGAACATACCTTTGTCTTAGGCTGAACATATGGAAACCACGTGTCTCTAACAGTGAACAAATGTAGCAGCACGTGTACTGGCAGGGAACCAGTGTCTTTTGTCATATTTCAGCTCCTCCAACCTGGCCCTCATGACCTGAGTGACCTACTTCTGTCATCCAGTGAGAAACTCTACCCTTTCCAAAAGAAACACGGACCCGGGCTCAGCTATTTGGACTGTGCCCCAAAGACCAGAAAACATCCAGGTAACTGACACCTCCAAGGCAGGACTCAGGCAAGCCTGTGCCCATTATCGCACACACTTGCACTCTCCTCCCAGGGCTGGCAGGAGGCTCTGAGGAAAGGCAATCTCAACAGCAACATCAGTTTGTGCATGTCCCGAAGTCAACATAGCATATTGCCTATGAAAAGCCAGATGAGTGTGTGAGAAACTGGCAAAGTGGCATTCGGACAAGTATCTTCATAGTCATGATGGTCTATGAATATAGACAAGTAGATTTATGGGGAAACCGTGTCTTTTATTAGATGAACTGATTGATTAAGTTTGAAAAAAAAGACCCAGAGAAACTTCTGGGTAATTTGAACCCTTCTATTTCTGGATTGAGCCTCTGGACACTCATTGTTTCTCTCCCGTTCCTTCCACTCATCCTTGCCTACAGCACTCTCCCAGCAGGAGTTTAGAGACTTGTCCAGATTTAAGTGGGAAGGTTCCTGGTTGACAGCCCAGTGAGAAAAACCTAAGTTAGAGCAGGCACAGCTTCCAGGTCCAGTTACTTTGTGAAGCACTTGTTTCTGGGATTGAGCCCAATGTTGATTAGTAAATTGTTCTTACAGCTTGCTAGAAAAAGCATGTGGGTTTGTATTTCTCGAGCATGAATATTTGATACTGCAGTGCTGCCTCTTATGCTCTGCTAGAGTGTACAAACTATGTCAGAGGGAAAGCATCTGACCCCCAAAAGCTTGTGGGGTTTGGGTTTTTTTCCAAATTGTATTGGTTAGTCTAGTAAAAGGTACTGGTTTATTTCTCCCTATAAACCTTCTACTGCAGCATTACTGTCACTTGGCTGAACTCTGCTGGTCTGGTTTTCCTCAGTCTCTGTCTTGCTATGCGCTAGAAGCCTATGAGAAAAAGCACTCTGAAGTATCCTGAAGTCCTGTTTCACAGGGGTTTTGTTTGTGAATATTGTATTAGCACATTACTTATTGGGCTTTTTTGTAAGATCTCAAAACTCAAACATTAAATTCGGAGTAACATGTCATTTCAATAACTTTGAAATTAGAAATAACACCCTTTTGAAATTTCAACAGGGTATGAGCATACTCAGTTTGTTACATTACGTTTTTTAAGTAGCAGAGTGTAATGCTAATTGTCTAATTCATTTTTTGTCTGGAAAGAGCACAGATTGTCCAGAATAGGAGTTGCAACACAGTGAAATCCCAGATCCATAAGTAGATGATCTGCCATCAACATGGCTCATGTGTCTGGACTAGTTACCCAGAAGCATTCATATGCTAAGATAAGGTCTGGGCATTTTCCGTCGGATCAGTAGTTATCTTCAATAGCCTAGCAAGATATCTAGCAGTTCACTCAAAATGGAATAATTTTCAATTGAAGTATTATTTTATGTAAAAACAGAGGAAAATAAGCAACAATGTTTTTAACAAGCATACGTTTATTATGTTAGATATATATCTTCAGCCTTTAATGTTTTATGGTCTTACACAATTACAGACTAATAATGGAAGAGAGCTCTTCTGAGAGCTCTTCCTCTTTCTGCAAATAATTGATTTTCAGTTGCAGAGAACAACCTGCAGTTGGATCATCTGAGTGCAATGGAACACTCTAACTATATATCAAGACCATTAAAAACATATTAATATTTTATCTCATTACTCCATCCCAATAGTCAGTCCTTATCTGGTAACAAAGAAGCTTGATTTCTCTTGCCACCTAAATTAACCTTCAGTCCCTTGAAAGATCAAAAAATTACAAACTTAAAAAATATTTTCCGTCTCTTAGATGATAGCATTCAGCCTGACAGACCCCATTTGTGGTCTGAATTTTATATACATTTACAACATTTAGTTTGCATCTTTCTTTATCGTAAATGCTTTTATAAGATAAAGAGAATCCATATGCTATAATATGGAACTGCATTGAAAAAAACAAAGCAGTGTTCTTAAAGGAGGAAATAACATGAGAAAAAGAGGTTTGTTTCAGAATTCCAAAAAGTTATCATAATGAAATAATCTTTAGTTTAAGAATATATATTAACTATAGTAATTGCTAAGTTACAAAAGCTAGAACATCAAGTGGCACCAAAGTATGTTTTATTTTATTAAATGAAGGATACACTTTTGCTACAGAGGATTTTAAAACAAATTGGGTAAATTCTCTTCAGTGCTATTCCTTTAAACAAAAGGAATCAAAAGCCATTTTAACCACAATTAAACAAAACAAAAAAACCAGATGCAAATGTCACAAACAGATTTTTGTCATATTGTTTTTTTGTTCTACTGAGTCATACAATAGAAAATGTGATGATGAACCACTCACAACATCACAGTGGCAGGTAAATTGACAACAACATAGAAGAGGGAATTAATAAAAAAAATAATATTGCTAGTGATTCATTGCTGTGACTAAGAGAAGTAAGTACCTATTGATAGCCCAGTAATCTCCATTTCTCTACTACCGTGGCAATGACTCACTAATAAGACTAATGCTAGGGATAGAGTTGAGAGCCCAAGACTCAACGCTCTTCTTAGCTCTACAGTTACGTGCAAATATGTGCTACATCCTGGCACTTAATACTACATTTCAAACACCATGATAACAAGATGCAAAACCGATACAAAGATGAAAGCTTAAATTTTGTAAGAAAGAACTTCAGTCTAGTAAAAGTCACCTCAGTCTGACTTGTCTCTGCATTGCGTTGCAACTAGACTGCCATTAGCTCAGATTTTCACCAGCCCCTTACTGCTCCTTTTCATTCTCAGCTCTCTGAAGTCACTGGTTCTGTTTTCCTCAACTTTTCTCCTTTCCCTTAAAAGCAACATATCTTCTGTTTTTACACACATTGCTTTCTGCGTTGCCTGCTGCCAAGCCACTGCCTCCAGCTGTCTCAAACCCTGCAACGCTACTTGTCCATGTGGAATGACAGCAAGGCACGACCATCACCTAGGGACAGAACAGATGTGAACCAGAACTTCTCCACTCAAGTAGCTCCTTTTCAAGGCAACATGCAGACAGAATTTAACAATGCTCTCCAAGCGTGGGTCTGTGTTCCCAAGGCAGTAACACCTGCCCTGGGCCAGCTCCCTCTGTTGTCCCACCCCTCACCCCCAGCCCTCGCAGAGATCCCTGTCCCCCGGGAAAGCTGCTGAGATCTCCAGCTTTCACAGAGGGAGGCTAGAAGAAAGGAAAGATTTAAGAAATGTTTTTCCTTATTTCTGTGACTACTATAACAGTTTACAAGCAATTTCTTTTTGAAATCTCTCTGGCTTGATGAGCAAATCTGCATAGTAAGAAGAGCAATGTAGTGGAGGTGGAAAGTCACACTCATTTTGTGCATATGCATTTGAATGAAGTGGCAAACACTTGTCTGAATCACCGCCTCTCAGATGTCATCTTTCTCTCCCTATTTTCAGCTTGAGGGGGAGGAGAGCTGCCAGAACAGAAACCTGGAGGTGCGGAGTGCCAGTCAACTGCTGTCACGCTGTTCCTAGCTTAATTCACCCCCAGAGATCCCATGGTTAAACAGAGTCATTGTGGATATTTCTGCTAACAGCTCAAGCCATCACAATGTTACAGAAGTAAGACCTTCCTGATGATGACATATTTGGGCTTTTCTTCTTTAAATACTTTGAGATTATCGTTCTCCATATATGTATGAAATAGTACATGTTAGATGCCCTTTGCCAGTGCCTAAAACATTGCTAAGACCAGTTCTGACTCAGCGTGTGACTGAGCAGTGTTTCTCCCTTATTGCATTAGGAAAATGGGAATAGTAAATAAGTGCCATTATAAGCTGGTTTTAAGTTGGGGAGGTTTCAAAATTAATGTTCAAATACTAGAGTATACAGATTGTCAGCACGTTGTCCTTGGTCCACTGATTAGCTTCTAATGAAATGGAAAGTGTTGTCACTATGAATTAATTACCAATAAGGCCAAACTTAATTTAATAGCACACCATCCAAGAAGCGTCCACTAACCTTCAGGTCTGGCTGGTATAGAAAGTAATGGCGCAAGAAAGTATTTCTAAAACACAGGATGTCTGACAAGGATGTAGAGCTTTGTGCATGTTGTAGAAGGATACCTATTAGTGAGATACTATTACTTTTGCCAAACAAGGGGACATGCAAATATTCTCCTGTACTACACCTTAGGTACCTTTTTATTAAAAAAAAAAGAGCAACTTCAGACTATTCTTAAAGTGGCAAAATAATTCTAAAGTTATGTGAAGTATACCAGGCGGCATCTTACTAGTAATTCCTTACTGCTAAGCACAGAGGTCTCCTATTTTGCAGAGATAGCCATTTTAGGCCCCAGCATCAGTTTTGCTTTCCACAAGTAATCCTTGTCGGAGTAGATTCTAGTTAGACCACTGGCACAAGAACCTCCGAGCAGGGCTTCTTGGACAAGAGTGTTTCATCTCCCATCTCATCTATACATAGATAGCACGACAGATTGTTCTGATTTTCATGTCAGTTTGAAATAAAATCAAATAGCATTTTGTTCCAGCCAGAAGCAATAATTGCTTACACAGAGCTTTTTAAACAGCACATTTCAAAACACCTCCTCTTGCCTCAGAGCAAAGAGGAATTAGGCTTGATCTCTCTGGGAACTTACTATCACAGACCTTGGAGCAAGTGTCCTGTTGAAATACTGCTACAGAGCAGGCAAACTGAAAACTCAAAGGTATTTTTGATGGAGAAAGAAGTGAGTCCTAATCAGTTAGTTTATGATGTAATACTGTTATACAGCTGTTTTCCCATCCATACTATAAAACAAATAAGAATACTCAAGAAGAGGGAGTCTAATAGCTCTCTAAAGTAAGCATGTTGAGAAGCACAGATTTGTAGTGATGGGTCAGCTACTTGAGGAAGGCTGCAGGAACCACTTCCCTAGATTCCTACTAGCCACCCTCCTCCACATGGTGCCCAGAAAAACTGAGGCTGCAGATGGACTCAGTCCAAGCAGCAGCCAGGTACCCTGTTTGATTTAGTCTTCACAAAAATCCACTACCCCCAAGTTAACAACTGGACATAATACTTTCAACTCCTGAATAAATGGAGATGTATTTTCTACTTCCTATGCATCTCCTTTTTCCTACCTTTAAAATACATAAAGGCTTTAAAAACAAGTTTAGATTATATGGTATAACTTCTATACTACTTTGAAAACATTGCTACCAAAAATGGCTACTTGTATGCTTAGGCATGTTAAAATGCCACCTTCCCATAAGCTCCTGCGACTCATTTCCATCCTTAGACTAATTTTTCAAGTACATTTTTAAATGTTTGTGTCAAAAAACCCCCCACATACACAACAGAGTATGCTTCAGTTCAGCAGCATACTGCTAACATTATTTGAAACAGCAGTTCGTTTTGAGATCCACTGAAAATTTGATTCTATTAGACATCATCCAACTAGGTAGTATGGATAGGCAAAGTTCCAATGATACATAACTTATCATCCACATAAAAGCAGTTTATTAAAAGGAAGCTGGCAACAGAGGAAAGATGAGCTACAGGGACAAAATTGGCCCTTTTAATGATTGCAGAGCTGAGGCATTACCAGATATAGAAAACTGGTAGGCAGGCCCACGAAGAACAGACTCAGGAGGAGCAGCAACGACAGAGCCACTGGAGAATAGATATGAAAATGTTCCAAGGCCACACATCTCAAGTATTTACATCACTAGTAGGATATCTCCTACATATTCAAAGCACATAGCAGAAATATTATGATTTATCAGAAACTAAAATAACTTGGTTATATATTCTGCCTTCCATCAAGGTGGTCTTCTGAGTATTTAAACACTGCAGCCCACAGAGTGAAACTGCTATCTTGTTAGCACTGTATGCTTTCTAAGCAAACTTCTGCATGTGCTCAGTTCACATTTGACTTAATTGATCTGGCCTTGCTTAGTTTCTATTTTATACTTTCTTTTTTTTAACAAGTTGAGCAGAAAAAGCAGAAGAGACTAAAAGATTTGCAGTTTTATTAGGCAATGTTCATTATGCACTAGGAGGTGTTGATTTGTTATGATAGCAGTGAGAAAGGCTCTCAGATTCTGTGAAATACTGCTTAAAATGCTGTTTGCTAGAGCTAGTACTATAGATAGGACAGTATGGATAGTCTGACATCCCTTCAGGTCCTCAAGCTCTGCAGCACTGAACAAGCCTGTGATCCATCACCCCATTTTGGTCATTTGAGCTATTACAGGATTTTCTTAACAAGCAAACAACGCTGTTCATCATTTCTACTGTCAAGTAGAACAGATGCACATGTGAGAACTTCTTGCTGCACTTTCAGATTAAGGAAAGGCCGTGCAGGTGGTGTAACTGCTGGCAGCAAGTGGGAGCTGCCTGCAGGCTCCTCCATATGCTTACCTGGCCAAGTTGCCCCTGCAGCCAGGGGATAAAGCACAGCACAACACAGGGACAGCGCTGCTCATGCCTGCGCGTGTTCAGGTTAATTGTTAATTGTTACGTGGATCATGAACTCCTCAATGTGTGACAGTCTTCTGGGCCAGTTGATTACAGATGACTATCAGAAATACTATGCAGATTTGAAATTTTACACAAACCACCAAGTTTGCAAGTTTTATTGCACTCCCTTTAAGCATTATTCAGAAACATCTTAAGCATACAGTCCAGTCAGTGCTCATTTCTTAAGTCTGGAATCGCTTTCCAGAGTTATTCTGCAATTTATAAGCCTCAATATGCATTTTTATTGTATTTCCTCTCTTTATCCAAGCTTAACTTGCACCATTTGTAAGAGGGGGAGGAGGGCAGCAAAATCCAAGCATTGATAATCTCTGTCTTACACATCAGAGGAGGCCTAGAAAATTAAAAGTTTGCTGTCAAAATAATTGGGTGATCATCAAACATTATGCTTAAACTTTACCCGAGTGAGGACAGCCATGCTAGTCTGATCCGTTAAGGTTTACTCAACCCTCCAGCCTTGATGCACGTGCAGACAAAGCATGGTTGTAAGGGGGTTCCAGAAGTCACCTCATCTATCTGCCCTGGCTCTAACGCATTGGGTTCAGACTGAGCTTTTAGCTCTTGCATCTAGGAGGGCAGCTTTCACAGAGGCAATCTACTCTGCAACCACTTAATAATGCAGGGCTTCTTTCTCTGGAGAAGATGGTGATTATCAATTGCCAGAGAGACTGTAGAGACTACATGAACCACCAGCTAATTCAACAGCAATTCCTATGACCCTGGAGGGGCAGGGAATTCTGTTTACCAGAGTACCAGCTGCATTCGCACACACAGATTGATATTTGTGGAGATGCCAATGTTATTTCTTAAGCAGTTGTTTAGAATTTACTCTGGATGTTTTCATTAAACATAGAAACATCTAGTCTTTTTTGAAACCTACAAAGCTCGTGACTTCAACATTTTGAGGTAATTATTTTGATGATGCATTTAGTTCCATCATTTCCACCTCCTTATGTCTTTCCTGTTAGGTAATTTCCATTCAGTCACAGATTTGTTTGCTCTTACGACTCTTTATTAAGGCCAGTTCTTTCCAGTCTACAGCTGGGAGGTTCCAATTAAAACCTATTATTACTTCAGATGAACTATCAATTTCCAAAATAACTTTTTAGTTATATAGTCCTACATTATATTCCATATCATTACTTGGCAATTTTTAATTTGCTTTTTTTAATGACTGTGAAACATGGAGAAAGCATGTCCATGAATCATTCACTGAGACCTCTTTTAGAGCACGTTAATTTAGAATCCAGTGAGATATATTCATAGCGTTCCCTCCGATGTCATGTTAAAATGAATCTTTCTGATGCTCTTTCATTCATACTGTCTCATTTGTGTCTCCCTGATGATTCTTTTTCTCTGCTGATGAACGTAAGGGATTTTGTGCCACCATCAAATCTTGCCCTGTGCCACCCCATCTCAGCAACTCTGCAGTCTGGGATGGAGCCTGTTAACTGGTGCTATCTTTTTGGCATGAAAACCTGAATACTTATCCTCACCCTCATTTTCTCATAGCTAGTTTCTGCCCTGGGCCAGTACTCTTCCATCATGTTCACGTAGGCTGTGCTCGGAGCACTGCTGGGTTAACATAAAATTTTACAACTCAAAGGACTCCACAGAACAAAACAGCCTATTTTCTCCTGTATGGCAGCAAGTCAAACTGCACCCTAACACTATCTTGTAAGCGTGCTTTACTGGTGTTGTAAAGCAATTCCAGCCAAGCACCATCACTGGGGATGGCTACACCAGCACTGGGATGGCAAGAGCCACCACCCCGCATGAAATGAGTGCTGACCAGCACCCACACTGGGATGTCTGCGGTGCAGAGGAGCTGCACGTGGTAACAACTCTAACCAGCACGACTATCACCACCACGTTCTGAAATACAGCCTCAGCCAAAACACTATTTTAATATTTCATTGCAAATTTCAGCAGTCAAGTTCAACGATAAATTGCAGCTGTTTTCATCCCCAAATGCAGTAATATCACCACACAAGTCATTTCCACTTACAGAAATGGAATATAAAGTGAACGGTCAGAAGCCCATTACCACCAACTTTTCTCAAGAGATTACTCTGAGAGCACGGACTCACCAAGGTGTCCCAGCTAGGAATATTCACTTTCATGCTCAGCTTTAAGCGTATAACTGGGCTCAGCAATGGGAGCAAGTCAGTACAGCTGGGCAGTTGTCATCTGTCTTCACACAAATTAGAAAACTCTATATTTTAGGTCAACCTTAATGCACATTTTCAACATTAAAAAAACCTCCAGAAGTCATTTTAATATAAAAGGTTTTTATTGTTTTTGAAAACATTTAAAAAACAATTTTTGAGCACTTTCAATAAAAAAAATAACTGAAATGCTACTGCAATATTCAACTACTGTAGTTTCAGCAGTACAACAGACAACAAAACACTGAGGAAGAGGGGAGAAACTGGATTTCCTGCACTAAATGAAAACGTGGAACGGGGATTTTTCTTTCCTTACGGTGCAGTAAATAAAGCACAGTATAGTACAAGACTATTATATGAAACTCAGATGCACTGCACAAGAAACGCTTTCCTTCTTTTCAGTTCAGAAGTCAGTGCTTATTGCAATTATTTGCAAATCATTTACTTCATGAATTCTTATAATGATAAAATGATGCAAAAATGTTTTTCAACACCAGAACAATAAAAAATAATCCAAGAAAGGAACATATTCAACAATAACTAAGCTGAATTAACATAAAAAAGTAAGTAACTTGTGAATAACTATGCTCACCTGGTTAACACTGAACCAGTTTCAATACAGCAAAAGAATAAAAAAAATAAAAGTGGTTACAGGAATATATCTAGTACTGTACAAGATTAAGTCATTAACACTCATGCACGTTTTGTGATCATGTATTAACATGGTGAAGCAAACTAAACTTAATTTTTCCTGCTGTAATATTCTCATGTAAGAGAATAAGAAATAGAAATATCTCATTGAGATCAATGCACATTGCTACATAAGACAATTTCACCTGTCACTTTTAATGACATTGCCTTTTAATAATGAAACACATTAAAAAGTTTTTTTTGTTGTTGTTTTGCCTTTTTTTTTTTTAATCTGTGGGCCGTATTTGATGCATTTATCCTAAGGAATGTGCCTGCCACAGGTTCAACAGAATTTTAGTGCAATATATGAACCCAGAAAGTTTGCTGGACTACCCAACCAACCTAATTTAAATAAAGTGTTTGCTGCAATACTGTACACAGGGTACAAATTCACTAGTTTGTATACTTTAGCAAAAACTGCTATCAAAATAAATTTATTTCTCATGTTAGTAGGAAGCCAATAATGTAAACAAGGGGTCAGAATTTTCTCAAATACTTAAGTTTTGGAGTATCTGACACAGACAGGCTTCCATTTGTTAGAATCACAGAATTTCCTTTGGGTATTGCATACTTTGGTGTGCAGTAGTGCTCTGTCTCAATGTATAGTAAAGAACTAACTAGCACTAAGTACAGGGACCTAACATTATTAGTTGTAACACCAACACACAAACACCTCAAAAATAATACATATCAATGTACAAAGCTGTGCCTGTGCCTTGGATTTTACTTGAAACATTCCATATCTAATTTAACTCTTCTTAAATTAAAGATATTTTTGCTTTAAATCCACCGATTATAGAATATTTCTGCTAATTAAGTCACATGTTAGGCCCAATGTGATGCTTGTATTTAAAAATAGTTTAAAACATGCTTTTAAAAACCTTTGGTGACGGCTGCATAATTTAGAATGCATCAGCTTTAAATCTACTCTTGCTTTTCAGAGAAATGTTCTTAAAAAACTAGTGGAGTTAGGCAAAATCTTTTTTCTTGCCAAGCCCACCTCAGCTTCAGTGCTCACAACCCAAGGCCAACATGTCCTGCAAACACATGGGCTGCTGCAGCACGCGTGCAGCTTTTCCCCGCAGCGCCAGTGCTTGCATCCTCCCCTACCACTCTCCCATCGGAAGGCAGGTTTCACCTATTCACAGTAGTGCTGGCACTTCACGCAGAGTTGAGAGAGAAGAGAAGAAAAAAAAAAAAAAAAAAAAAGAGGTGCTGAGTGTCTCTCAGACCCAGTGAAGTCAACAAGAGGATGTTCAGCACATCTCTGGCAAAATCCACAGGCAGGTACACAACTCAAGCCCTGCCTTCAGCAACTTCTGCCTGCAAGAAGAGCGGTTCAAGCCTTTCTAACAGACACCAGGCAAGATAACAAGCAGAAAGCTTCCATGCTGTTTTTAGTCTCCTCCCCATTTCCTTAAGAAAACTTAAAAGGGTCACTTGGTCTCAAATAAAACAAACCACACCAATGCACATCCATGTGCTTCACGGAGGGATCTAACTCTCCAAGTTTGTTCCTAATGAAGCAGCAACACTTCTGATACAAGCACAGTGAAATCAGGCCCCCGTAAGGTGCTACAGCTTGGCACAACTGTTTGTCCCTGGAGAAGAGGCCTAAGACTGGTGATGAATTGGGGCAAAAGCAACAGAAGCCACGTACACCAGCACCTCAAGTGCCAATGCAGCAGCACAAGTTGGATCAGCACTGCCAAAACAACTGACCCGTAGTGGGATCTCAAGTCATTGGCAAAAACTGAAGAAACAGAAGACTGCCAAGAGACTTAAACAAAAAAATATGAATAACCCCCAAAATCTGAGCATCTTTCCATTAAGTAAATCTATGGGGGCTTATTGTGCCTCCTCCTTCATAAATTCATGACTGCTCATTCAAATAAGAAATGTAAGAGAGGAAAATGTTTTCTACTGTTTTCTTTAACTGTCAGTTCAGAGGAGAAATAATTTTATACTAAAGGATGGTACTGTAGCATCCTCAGCACACTACTTTTGTAAAAGCTTGCCTCTGCAAGCCCTCTTTCTAGCATCAGGGCCGTGGCCAGTGAAGTAACTCTCTCTGACCATCAGAGAGATCCATGCCATGCCATCTTTTTTGGTACAAGTGAACTAGTGAGGCAGAAGTCTAAAACCTCTCTTTTCAGAGGGGCAGCTAAGGACTTCTAAAACATTAGATTCACCAGTTCTGTCAAATCACTTATGAAAATGGAATTCAGGCTTCTAAACCAGCAAGCACTTTTAAAACAAGTTTTACCAAAAGAAAAATCACATGTCTTACTGTGTATCTGTAAAGTGCCTGGCAGTATTATGGCTCTATATGAAATATTTTTAGATCAACCACATTTTCTAATATTTTAATCATCTTTTGTTTGAGAGTGAGGAAGAAAGACAGAACAGTTCAACCTACTGAAATATAGAAAAAAGAACATCCTCCTACACCCTCCACTAGGTTAGGGAAGAGCAAACTTTAAAAATGCATCCTTAAAAACAGTGTTTTAATGAGCTCCAGCAGCTCTTTCATTTAAAATAAAAGAGGGAAAATATCACGTTCCTTCTCTAGCATTGATAAATAATTAAACAGTACCTATCACTTTAAAATAGGGTGTTATGCCTAGGTTAAATCTCAGTGCTCAAAACCTTTTTGCATGAATTTTACCGAATATAAAAACATTGAAGAACTAAAATATCAAGTATGTAATGAATATTAATGGATAAAATAACTAGATAGATTTATTTCTCTTAAATAAAACAAAAATAGTGCATCTTTCTTTTTCCTTGATCATTCCTGTTAAGTTTTTCCCTATCTCTGCGTTTTGCTACAGATGCCAGCAGCACCAGTGCTGCAGAGATGTCCCACAGTTCACAACTGAGCAGTGCTCAAGACAGCTACACAATGATCAAGCACCTGCATGTCACCTGGTTCACTTGTACCCACTCCCCGCCTACCTCTCTGCAGGCACCCTGCATTTCACACCTGAACCGCAAAGGTCAGTATGGATCATCTGCTAAGAAGTAACAAGCAATATGAAGTACGGAAAGGCTACTAATGAGCTCAACTTCAAACCCTCCCAAAGCCTCAACCATAGCTGTTGTTGCTGGCTGGCTGTTAACCACTTTTTGATTTGCTACAATAAGAAATGTCAGATGGGAAACACTGTAAAATTCAGATTTTAATACTGGCTCTTTGATAGCCCATCACCTTCAGAGATTTGTTTAAAATTGGTAAGACTGCCTTTTCCCTGCTGAAGAATGAGCAAAAGGTACAGCAAACTTTTTTTTAAATGCCACAATACATAGCAAGTGTTTCTGCTGCAGGAGGCACTTCCATTAAGACAAATACAATACGTCTGTCTTTAGATACAGTGTGCTACATACATATTATAAAACAAGATTAACCCAACATTTCAACAGCAGGATGATCCTTACTCTCCATCCACTCAAAACCTGATGTAGTCATTGAGTTAATGGATTCATTGCAGATTTGCTGAAACAAGGGGTCATTTTTTAATTCCTCCAGTGTAGCATCATCGTCTTGTCCCTGCTGACGACCTGGATCAAACAGTAGATTTGTGTCTAAAGTGTTCAGATCATTAATGCTGCCTGAGAGCTCGGAAGACAACCTGATCTCGCTGGGAAAGACAGATGCAACGTTATTGAGATCTGATGCCACCTGATTCACCAGCTGCTGGTTTGTTGGCAGACTGTCCTCCCCTAAAAGGTCTTTTACAGTGCTGCTAAAATCTAATTGCTGCTCTCCAATGTCTGATTGTGCTTGGTTATCTCCAGAAGAAAAACTGATCTGATCGGTGCTGCTGTTTTTTGTGAGGTAATTTGGTGTTTGGAATTCATAAACTGAAGCGCTGGAATTGATCATATTTTGTGGGTTGGCACTAGGAAAAGCGGCGGATGTCTCTAAAATCTGAGTGAGATTCATCCTGGCTGTGTAATTTGAGGGCAGGTTGTTCATTCCCAATCCTCTCACTGCATCATCATTATCAGAATCAAGTTTGTTTAACAATACATTGGTTATTTTTTTAGTGTTTGTTTGTTTCTGAAGAGACGGGAAGGCCGTCTGCATCATCACAGTCAAGGGGACGGACTGGCTTCTCTGCGCTATGTTGTTGGCACTGGTGTCTGCATGGATATTAGTAAATACATTGTGAACTTCAGGAGTCACTGGACTTCCAAAAGGTGTCAGGTTAGAGCGTGGTATATTTGAAACAGGGTAAACGGTGCTTCCGCTGAGATTACGCTGGCGATGGACAGCAGGGCTCACGCTCCGACATCGCAGACTGTTGTTGAGAGAGGAACTGGTTCCTTTGTTGTCTAAAGGAGCAGGAACAGCAAAGCCCTCTTGCTTGGTGGTGCTACTGACAGGGGCTGCCTGGTGCTGCACAGGTGAAACAGGAGTCACGCGACCAAAGTGAGTATCGTGGTGGCGCGGCTGAGACTGGTATGACTGGCCAGGAACGGCAAAAGCGTGAGGTTTCCTGAAGCGGTCTTCCACCAGCTCCTGATAGCTTGTAAGGATGCCGTGGTTTGCAACCGATGAATTGCTAACGCCACTGTAGCCATTATTCATCCACTCAAGCTTGGTTTTATCAGGATGGGTAGCCATAGGCCGCTGCATTGGCTTCACGGGGCTACTTGATATAATGCTGGCATCGTGATAAGCCATACTGGAGCTGATGGGAGTAAATGCAAATGGGTTTCGGCATTCCACGGGACTTGGAGGGACACTGCTGCTGCAGTTGGAATGCGGTGTGCCGATGGGTGTATGCCGGCTGCTTCCTAGAGCACTGTCTACGGGAGTTGTCTGAGCCAGCCTCGAACAAGGGCTCTCTCGGGACATGTTCTGAGATCCAGGGATCATTTCGGAGGTGGGTGTTGGAGTTGGGGTGGGAGTGGGAGTTGGGGTGGGAGTGGGAGTGGGAGTGTGAATTGGAGTGCTGTTGTTATGGATCGAATGGTAAAAGTGCACGCTGCTTGGATGAGATGACATGGGAGGTCCTTGAGCTGTGGTCTGACTCTGAAGTGCCATTCCTAGACACCCACCATAAGGATGAGAATTATTCATGGACATTTGCTCCTCCATGAGCACCAGCTCCTCCACAATGCTGTCCTGGGTGAGGTCGTCGTCAAATGAAAAAAAGTTTTCGTTTGACTGAGGGACTGAATGTTCAAACTCTTTCAGCTCAGATGGCAAAGGTAACTGATTTGAGGACTGTGCTTGTATCTGACCCAAGGAGGAATCCTGGATCTGGCTCTGAAGCTGCTGGCTGTACGCATCCTGCTGTATACCTTCGCAGTGCACGGGCTCCCAAGCCGATTCCGGTAAGTCGCTAGAGCCAGAGTGCCCCGCAATTGCCATAACATTGATATCTTGCTGCTGTTCACAATTCACAGATGCGAAGTCAGAGGTTTTGGTGATATGGTGCCAGGTATTTGGGTTAAAGCTGCCATCAGATGTTGAATCATTTTCTATGACAAACATGTTTCCTTCCAATTTTACTTTTATATCTGGAGATGATGCTGATGCAAGCTGCTGTCCTAAAGCAGAATCACTGGTATTTAAATTGGTGCTCAAAGAAAGGTCTGTTGCTAAGTTTACTGCAGCTGCAGAAGGTACAGGTACATTCACAGGCACCTCACTGGGAACTTGAGCAAGTGTTGCTGTATTGTCACTGTTAGCTAACGATCCAACCTTTGGAGACTTCTTAGCACTGTTTGCTTTTTGACCCTCCATAGAATTACCGCCTGAAAGCTGCTCCACCAGTGGTTTCTTTACAGGTGGTAACTGGGAATCCTGAAGTGTAGAAGGCTGTCGCTTCCTTGGACTTTTAGTGCATGCTTTGTCTTTAATTGTAGACTCACCAGTAGGAGGTGAACCGATGCTGGTGCTGGACAAGTTTTGACTGGCAAGTGAGAGCTTTAGAGTGCTTTGATTATTGCCTGCTGAAGAAACTGGTGTGATCTCATTAGATGGTGTTTTATATTTGGTCCCTGCTTCTTCAGCTCCCTGATCACAGCCCTTAACTGGTTTTGCCTCCATGACATCATCAGCTGAAACCTTCAAGGTTGCAACCTCAAAATTAATTAGTTGAGCAGGAGGCAGGTCAGGGGCTGCCTTTATGGATTTAGACACATCAGAGCTCTCTTGGCCCTGTACTGAGTTCTCATCCAGCAATGCTTCTGGTTCCATTTTGATCTTGACTGCAGGTGCAGCTGCAACAGTGCTAGGCTTGGATCCTGGAGACTGAAGTGAAACGACAGATCCATTTTTAATCTGTGGACCAGTCCTCCCATCTTCCACTGCGCCTGCACTACCGCTAACTGAAGGCGTCTGTTTGACAGGCACACTACTGCTGCTTGGGGCAAGAGATATTGCTGTCATTTTTACCACATTTAAGGAATTAACATGTGGAGCTGGCACAACAGTCTTGATTGGGCTACTGGTAAAGAGCACCGTTGTGGGAGAGCGGATGGTGAGAGCACTGGTATTTGCTGGCTTCGGTAAGATCTGTGGGTAGCGATGCCGGGCAGAGCGGTCACCAACTGGGCTGGCGGGAACATTCTGTGGAGTCTTTGGTGACTGCTTGACCGATTGCATGTGCTGAGTGACCACCTGAACGTTGAGTGGCAGGACCTTGCTATCAGACGATCCCACAGGGCTTGGAGATGTCACCAACTGCCTAGTCCTTGGCACCTGTAGAGTGAAAAAGAAAAGGTGTGGCAATGAAGCAAGAAAGTCCCCAAAGCCCACAGACCACCCCATCTCCAAGTATTTCAAAGGTGAAGAGCAACACAACTGGATACACCGAAACTAGCAAATGTCAGTCTGAAACAAAACAAGCTCTTCAACTATATACAAAACAATTTCTATTTGTCTGCCCAAGGATTGGTAGACAGATATGTGGCCTCAATTTTTAAGGCATGAGGCACTGGTCTACACACTAGTCTGCTCTTCTGCTAATGAAAGGGTCATTCTCATACAATCTTTCACCACACAGAACAAAAAGACAGACATACAAAGATTAAAGAGGAGAGGATGTGTTCAAAACACTGCTCATTGTTAAGGTTTCAAAAGCAAGTTAAATACAAACCCACTATCAGGCAGAAAAATTGGCTTACCTATTGAAATCAACAACACAGCTAACATCTTAAAAACAAATAACCTTCCTCCCTCAGCCCAGTTTTGTATGGCCAAAAGACAAAGATGTTCCATACTACAGACACTCGTGCAAAAATAAAGTTGTTGCTGTCACTAAATGTGCCAGGCCCATGAAAGGCAATTTAGAGTCCATACTAGAGGTTCAGTGACCCACATGACTGGTGTCAGCTCTCGTCTGGTTAAACTTCATCTCAAGAGCAATTATTCCCGTATATAACTAACTACTGCTAGCTGAAATCTAACTGTCAACAAGTTCAAAGGCAAACTTAGCCTATGCTATGCGATCAGAATTCTGCTGCCTCTGGATTGATCCCGTAACTCATGTGGTGTAACAGTCATTGGGACAGAAAAGCATCAAGGGACCCAAGCTTTTGAAAGGAAACCGTTTTTCTATCCTGTTGACACCACTGCTTAGTTACTGGCAATTTACAGTCCTTTTATAAGGTGATTTCTCAAGAACTGCCAGAGAACATTACCGGGATCGGGCTGGGGACAGCTGCCACAACAATGCCAATAGGTGGAGGAGACAGAATCGCAGGACTTCCATTAGATAGACTGGTCACACCGTTGGTTGCAGTGCCTTCCATTTTCTTTGCTGGAGACTCTCCTGGCAAAGGAGACTGCAGTTTCTGTTCTTGCTGCTTCTTCTGGATCTTACGCTGCAGCTGCTGCTTGGCATCAACAGGAGAGGGCAGAGTTTTCACTTGTGGCTGGAAGGAATTACTTTCAGCAGTAGGTATAAAAGCTGAAGGCTGAGGGATCCCTTTTACTCCTGAATACAAAAGAAGAATGAATTATAACATGTCTGCTGTAGTCCCATTTCTGTATCTAACTGCACAACACATGGCAGGCACCTCCACAGCCATTCTGGGAAAACCTCCTCCATGAGAAGCATTTAATGTTCAAATCGGCTCAGTGTTTCAGTTTACTTCCATGTTTGTGGCAAATCCTCTACCTGTTAGACAAAGCTGGGCATTAGCTGCTAAAATACTATGTACCAGCATCTTGTTCCTAGTAATCCCAAACTGCAACTTCTGTCAGGCAGACCTAAACCCCACTGCATTTCGTTTAACTGACAGCAGAGGGCAGCAGGTGCTTTAGAGGAACCTTAATCTACTGTGTTCTTGTTTTGTTTCCAATGTCTAAGCCAGCATTAAAAATGAAAAATCTTTCCATAAAGCTGTGAGTCTGTGTCACAGAGGAGCAGCTCAGAGCAGATGATATCATCTGATGGCCAAGGCATTAAACACAATGCATCTAATATCAGAAGGGATTCACAACCTGTGTGTGATCAGGGTTAGACAGGCAAGAACAGAAGGGGGCAGGGGGGGAAAGGAGAAAAGAAGGAAAAGGTGAAAAAACCATGCAAATTGGAATGGGAGAACATTTTTTTTAGAGACAATGCCCTTGCTGATCACAAGCAGGGGGAACAGGGAGTTAGTCTCATCTATGCAGCTGGTACCAATTTCCCTTACCAAATCCCATGACATTTATTATCTTTTTGTTTATTAACAGTCAAAAGGATTAGCATGCTGTCTCTCTGACCAACTAACCCTGCTGAACCGCCCCTCTAAAAATGCTTTAACATCGCTTCATTTACACTTCACAGGTTTAACAATTTTAAAAATAAATCTTAATGATAAATTGACAACATTTTAGGGCAAGTATTTGGTTTTAGATAACGAGTACATGCTTAGGAAGTGTGGTCTGGGAGCCCATCTTCTCAGTAGCAGTCTGCATGTACCATGAGAGCTTGAACACCGCAACATGTCTCCACTCACAATTCCTTCACAGAGCAGTAAAATGCCCCAATACATTGCAATTACAGGGAAACAGTTCATCTATGTGAGCTGAATACTGAAGGCACATAACATTTATGAGGAAAATAAACTCAACACATTTTTCTTTTGAGGGTAAAAGTTTGCTTTTTCCTCTGTTAATGCACAGAGACACTGTGGTTCCTTGCAATAGAGAGAAACAGGAGTATTTTATTTGCCATTCTAGAAACTCTCCTGAAATAACTACGCAAGCCACAGAGGCATGCACTGCAAATAACTGCCCTTGCCCTTGACGGAAACCATCTTCTCTTGAAGGAAGCGAGGGGAAGAAGCTATAAGAGTTGAAAAGCTGTATATATATATACCTAGCATTCCTTCTAGCAGCATAGCAAGCAGAAACAATGAAGCCAAGCAACAACAGGTAAAACAGGAGCATACTGGCAGCAAAACTCGCCACTGTCACTCTTCAGTTCCAAGTTGCAGTAAAGGAAAGAGCTGGAAGGATAACGAACATGATCCAGGAGGAGGTCACCCCAACCTACAGCCCTGAGCACCAGTTTCCATTTGAAATCACCTGTCTCAAGTCAAGAGATTTGCCTTGATCCAAACATTTTGCTTCACAGGCCCATGCAGAACTTCCCAG
>JAVSBS010004247.1:0-14554 GCA_033124195.1 Coracias cyanogaster | reverse complement strand
AAATCAAATATTTGCTTTAATTCCAGTGGTGCCCATTTACATTTTCTTTTCTTTGCTCTATCTACTCCTCATCCTTCATTTTTGTAATTTACTTCATCCATATCCACAAAAACAAACACTTGAGATGATTTTGAATGTGAGGAAACAAAGAACACAGAAGTAAATGTATAAACAACCACATCAAATGTAAGCTTTCCCCAGAGACGGAACAGAACAGGAATTAATCTGATGTAGCAAAATACAAAATAGCTCTGGAATCTCAGTCACACAACTGCCCCCCAAGAAGGCTCCCCTGTCCCTCAAGCCCTTATTTCTAATGTGATCAATAACAGCAGCAGCTGATGTACTACCTGACACTGAGCAAACATCTCAGTAAAATCTGCATCTGACATATCAGAAATGTCTGTAAGAAAATCTGCTCTTGAAAGAAAATTAAGACAGACAGTTGTTCCCAAATTAGGGCAAGTTATCAGACAGGAACACAGCTACACCAGCAGTTCGTCTACAAACCAGCACTGTACTGGCATCAAACTCCTGATCTAGCAAAGCACATAAATTCAGCACAATTACTCACATGCCCTGAAGTGCTTTAGAAGACCAGGGTCCTCATCAGAGGAATGGGAGGATCACAAACTAAACCTTAGACCACCGCTTATTTTCAGATCTCTCTACCCAAACAACCAACAAGAAAAGTAATTTGCAGCAATATGGACTAAAATCACACAAATGTGCCCTCAGTGCTCAGAGTCAGTCTTTAAAGTTTGCCCTGAAGAGAAGTGCTTCCTCAAACCAAGATGTTATTACTCTTTAAAAAAAATCCCCGATTTCATTGACTCAGCATTGAGTTACCTACCTGTTGGCGCCCCCGCCATTACCGTTAAAGCTGCCATTGACTTGGTACCGATATAGTGACTTTTTACAAGGAAACGAGCCAATTCCAGGACTGTATCAAAAGGCTGGCTCAGCACTTTCTGGGCCCATTCACAAACGAGCCGGCAGGCCGCAGAGACAACTTCCTCATCAGCACTTTGCAGCTGCCCAGGCTCTGCCCCATCCAACTAAAACAAACAAACAAAGGAGGAAAGGTTACTTTCATTATTAAGGGTCACTAAGGCATGAAAACAAAAATAGACAGCAAATCATGATCAGAAACGCACAAAATGCTGCGAATGTCCACAGCTTTTAATGAAATTGGGGAGAATGAGATCACAACATCAGTATCATTCCAAATGTAATGTATTAACATTAATCTACTGGTTGTTTCCTGCATTTGAAGTCTCGTCACCTCAGCAGCCACTGTTACCCAGAACTGCTTCTGTCACTGGCGTTCCTCTTCCCTAGCACTGGCTTAAAACAAACAAACCAACCAACCAAAAAAACCCACACAATAAAGTCAGAATCAGAGTTAAAAAGATAGAGTGTGTGGGTGGCAACACTCTGAAAGTCTGCTTCACCTCCTAAATTAGGGGGTTTTTAATAGTACTGCAATTCATTCTGAACGTTACAGAAAATCATAAAAAAAAATTTCAGCCTAAGTACTGTCAAGAGAAAAAAAAAAAAGAATCTTAAAAAGGACACAGCTCTTCACTTTGTTTTGAAGACTTCAGACAGAGAAACAACAATAAATATTAACTTGTAGAAATATATATAAATAAGCAAGTATATATCATACCCCATCTCCAGTTTTATGAAAGTCAAGGTTGGGCAGTGTTGGCATATGCACAAAAGCCTTCTTCCTCAGTCCACTGTAGCAGTATGTGAACAAGAATTAAGGTCTAAATCATCTTGCTTGTTAGCTGGGGGCTAGGAGGGAAGGGCTGTAATTCATCTGATACCCCTCATAAGCATTATAAGCAAACTCAACAGCAGATCTAAGAATTACTGTCATTAACAGTGTCATAGCCAGCCAGAATTGAGAGCCCATAAATGGCTGTCTCCGTGGACAGGTCATTGGGCTTCTCCATCTATGCAGAGGAGCAAGTGACGCTGAGCATGATGAATTTCACTTGATGACTTAGAAGAACCACTAAACCATACCAAGTAGTTTCAATTAGCTATTCAGTATTTATATTATTAACATAAATTTGGACTAAACTCCCTTCCTAAACCAGGCCTAAAACAAGATGGAGAATGCATTTCCAAAAGTTAATAACTTTAAAAAATGTGTTTCCAAATTTGTTTTACTGTATTACAAGTTCTTCTTTTTTTGCCTCTTTGTGCTAATTTTCCTGACATTTCCTTCTCATAAGTGACTTCACAAACTGAAGAAGTTTCCCATGATAAGATAAAGTGACTGGCAAGGACATTTCTTCTTAAGATTTAACACAACTTCTGTGGCACTCTCCTCACCCATGATAATTCACACAAATACCTAGATATGTTCGTACACTGATCTCTTTCAAATCAGTATACAAAAATACACTCTCCTCCGTTACTCTTAATCACTTGTTGATAGGTCTAAAGATCAAATCAGCCTTTTTCCCCCTCTCCACAGCATTACTCAGAGTTCACACAATGTCGCTTCTCTGTGACACAAATCCTTTTCAGGATCACTAAGTTTTTCACATTCTGTAAATATGTCTGTATTTCTCTTTCCTAGACTATGGAGTTTGCATCTACTTGCATTAACCTGGATGGAGCATAATTACAGTAAAACAAAAGTAAGGAGGCAAGCCTCAGGTCACCTTTTAATCATTCTGAATTAGGATCTTAGGAAACAGTTAGAACTGAAAGAGATCCCATGGGTCAAGCTACAATTACATCGTATGATTTCTTTCTTAAACTTCTCTAGCTCTATCCAGAACATCACTAGTAAGTTTTGGACTCCATTACTGGATAATCCAACACTGTATTTTATGAAACAATTTAACTAACACGTAATGCCTCCATTTGCTACTACATGAAAGGGTTTTTTTTCTCCCGCCCTCTATGGAAGGCAGATCATTCTGGGCTGCCACTAGCATTGATTCTCTCTGTAAGCACATCCTTCAAGTGAGCCCTTGGCAAGGGCCAGTACAATAATTCATCCATATCATCACTACTAGTTCAAGTGGTTTTTAATTAGAACCTACAAGCACCTTGATGCCTTTTGGCCTTTTAACGCTGTCCCTCTCTTGTGTACTGCAGTGGCTTAGTCTACCCGGCCCATTGGAACCGAGCAAGAGTCGACCCCAGGGGATGCAGCAGCCATGACATTACTTCACCATGGTTTCTAAGGATTCTCAAGGAAAGATGTTACTCTCAACGTTGAAAAGACAAAACTCCTGCTGATGAAAAAACTACTTACTTTGAAAATCACTAATAGTTTTTGCTTTTTAATGGAACACCTCAGAGTGCTAAAGTCTAAACAAACTGCAGCTCAGTCTCAGAAAAGCCTGAGAAAAATTCACATCCTCGTAGCCCTTAGACTTGATTATTGCATTTCTTTCCTAGCAGAGCTTCCTGCCCCTACACTGAAGCAGCAGAACAACCAGCGGTATGAGCAGACTGGTTTCGCACAACATTTGCCCCGAAGTCTTCACAGTGGCTGCCTATTAATTAATAAACTGTCCCAAGATCTGTGCAGAGTTCTGCCTCTAACAATTATGTCTAATCACAGTATGACAACAGCAGTTTTTAAAGTACTTCCAAGGTTTGTATTAAGTTACAATTAAATGGGGCGGTGCTTTTGCACGCCCTCTGGGATGGACTATTTCTGTAACACAGGGAAGGAGGTGGATCCCAACTTTGGGCACAGGCAACAAGACTCTGCAGTCAAAAGACAGACATCGCTCCCCATCCGAGAAGGTCTGAATCGTTTTTCCTGTCTCAGGAGGCCTGCATCATGCAGTGAAGGAAGCAGTCTCCCCTCTCTGTCAGCAGGACAAGGCTCAGATCATGCCTTCCAAGTCTGAAGTCAGCTTTTGTGACAACTTCCCAGTTCCCTCTTCTCTTTCAAGAAATACTAATGGTTGAGGAGAGGCAGTTTTATGAAATATCTGTAGCACAGCTTAAGAAAGATGTTTGGCTTTACACCTAACTTTTAAATTACTGGTGTGCGCAAGTATAAAGTAAGAAATGTTCTGAAAATTCTGAGTTATACTACCAATAAAACATTAGTTACTGTACATAAGGCAATTTCCTTTATTCCAGCATCTCCCTTTGCACTAAATGATAAAGCTTTGATTCCTCACTGCTTTAACAAGTAAGCACCAAAATCTAAATTTAAATGCTAATTTCTGAAGTTATATCTTGCAACCTAACACTACCACAATTAATAATTTTTATAGAACACTGGGAAAGCATCTGCATTTTTTTATTTAACATTGCTTCTACATTTAGCTGCTAGTTAAGCCTTAACAACAGATGTTCTCCAGGCAAATGCAGAAGTTACTGAGAAGCGTTCTAGCAAAGGATATTTTGATTTGCCTCTTGTGCCTAGACGACGGGCCTTCATATTTGGAAAGACGTTTTTCATGATCTTTCCAAAGTCAGCAGCACTTAATGGGTGGTAGCCAAGATTGTCACAATAGCTCCTGCAACAAAAAAAGAAAGCAAGCGTAAATGGAATCAAAGTTAATACAAGAGGCCAGCCTGCACGCTAGACTCCATCAAAGGTTTTCAAAAGAAAACACTTATACCCATCCATATTTAGAACCACATTTAACATTAATGAAGCTATCCACAACGAATTGAATGCATTAAAAATGTATAAACAGAGCTATTAATATCATAGTTTTTGCCTTGTTCTCTACTGAGTTCAAAGACAAGTCATGTGGAGACATAACAAGTAGTGGCATTATCTAGAGCACAGTTAAGATTTACTCCACAACTTAGTTTGAAGCGTGTTTCAATTCACTCATTTTAGGACATAATAAAAGCAGAGACATTGTTCTAGCCAGAAGTACAGCTTAAGTGCGGTATGACCTGAAGTCCTGCAGGAATATTTGAAAAGCAGTAGGTAAGAGATTTTTCAGTGTCCAGAGAAAGATTCTGCCTGCACAACCTCATTTAACAGAGCTTATCAGAACTGAATTTAATAAAACATAGCTTCCCAAGGAACCAGCCTCAACTTTATAGGTGTACACATGGTAAGGACCTCGTCCTCTTACCAATGTCTGTACTACTACTGAACTATGAGAGCTGCTTAATTATAGACATCCTTATATTCATTAACAGTCCTAAATCAAGAGATTTCAACTGCCTTTGCAAATACAGATCTTTGTGTGACTGAGTATACAACCAAATGACACAGGGGAATAAAGCAACAGAAGGCAATTATTTTGTTAAGTTTCCTTATTCTAGTAAAAAGGGCACTGCTATCTGTCTCCAGCTCTCAAAATCAGCAGAAGGAATTTTGTTTCACCATCTATTCACTTGCTTTAAACATCTGAGATATTTTTAAAAATTGATCCTTGAGGCAGAGAACAAGAATCATTGATTTTGCTGCAAAAGGTGAATGTTCTGGACAATCACAAACATGTGAAAGCAGATGAGAGAGAAGCGGGAACTCCTCTGGAATTTTAATGTATACAGCAAGTGCTTAAAGCTGCACAAAGACATGAATGCCATATTGCCTTTTGGTCAAAAGCCTTGTGGTATTTTCACAGATGTTACCGTGCTAAGGCCGGAAATATAGTGTTAAAACATTCACATTTCCTACAGTCACAGAGACAGCACCAGATAGCAATGACCTCCTTTCCATGAAAAGTTCTACTGGAAATACACAAAAACAACCTCCCTCTGAATAAAAGAAGTGACTGTATATGAACCTATGTGAGCATCAGCAGGACAGCAGAAAAACAGTAACCTCATACACCACGTTGCCTGCTACTCTAATCAGGTACATACATGCAAACAAATCTCTACTAAGGAAGTAAAAAGCGAGGGAAAAAAAAAGGAAGGATGAAAGGAGGGGGGGAGGAAGAAAAAAGGGAAAAAGGAAGGGAAAAAAGCAGAACTCCTGAAATAGATGTTTAATTCCTATCATCACCTCATAAAAACAGTAACAATTAGCAATGGCATTTGCATCCAAGTAGACCAGTCAAACTATCTTCTCTGACAATTCTAGCTCTATAGAAAGCAGTATATTTTTCTTGAGGTGCTTCCACCGCATTTATTTTCTTTGTAAAAATACTGGTTATTACAGATCTGCTGCTTTTACCTTGGCTGTACGTAGGTATCCCCCACCTGAAAAGCGCCACCACAAAGGTGATGACTTTGATGATGATGAACAGCAAGATTTACGCTATTTGGTTCTGGCATTTCCTGGCAGAGCTTGTGTATGCTCACTTCCCCCAGCTGCCAGGCCACCCTGTCCAAACCAGGAGATGTTGCCTACAACCTGGTATATAGTAAGCCATTAGTCTTGTTTCTGTATGGGATATCAAGAAGGTTTTTATCCGATTTATATACCAACATATTTCATTTTAATGCACGTCAGTCACAGAATCGATTCTGGATATGTCCCTTTGAATTTAATACAAAGGAATACTTCTGCCTCGCTGCACCCACTTAGAAATCAAACATTGCTTTGTGTGTAATAGATAGATCTCTGTGCGGGGTTTTTTCCCCCTCACATCTTTTCAGGCTCCAATGGATTTTAACTTTACTCTGAAAATTCCTAAAAGGTGGGTCTTTGTTGGTAACTGATGCTGATAACAGGACTAAGTCTCAACTAGCATGAAAAGGAGGGCTCTCTCAATTTCTTTGCCACAGCCAGCAGTATCTTTGACTGAAACACAACAACATCTGTGAAACAAAATAATAAAAAAAGCCTAGTGAAGCAACAGGATTAGAGATCTACCAATCAATTAACTTTAAAGTTAAAACCATTCCCTGCAAAAAAGGAAAAAAATCCGTTCCTCAAGTCTACCACATCTGTTTCAAGACTATTACTTGCTAGCAGCAAAACATACAGATACACAGTCCCCTCGTATCCATACTGGCAGCTCCTGCAAGCTTTTGATTTCTGAGCTATTATTATTATAATGTAATTTCAGTTTTCAGACAGATCATCCCATATGGCCCCTCCTCCTCCTAGCTTGGCCGAGAACCCTCCATGTCCATCTGTGGCCTCTCACCGACTTGACAACACATAGCAGGAGTCTCTTCCCTGAAGCTCTTCTGTCTGCTACTTGCACTCTCGGCATATCGCTGAGCCCAGGAGCTGTTTTGCCTATTTGAAGGGTGGGTGGGAAACAGATGGGGGAAGGGACGGTCTACACAGAGATGGGGATGACAATGGACACGCGGTTCCTTACATACCTTTATACAGAGCTCCCCTACATAGGAAGAAAAGGCTTTTTTTGGTAAGATCTTTAAATTAAATGTACTCAAGGCAAAAATACACCTAGAGTACACCTTAATTAACAAAAAAAAAAGATTAATCAACAAGCCAATGAAGACAGTCAGGCTCTGCAGCCCTGCTCACCTAGATTCCTGGGCAGAAAACCCATTATGAAGAGCAAATTATAACGAACCTACTGCATGAAACAACCAACCATCTTGTCTTATTCAATCCAGGAAAGCAACTGGTTTCTAAAAATGGGTTAGAGCAAAGGACCTTATGAAGAGGTGGGCTCTCATTAGGCTGATGAACAATGCCAGCACAGAAATGAGTCCTAAAAATCAGGCAGGATTAGTATGTATCTTGGGTTTTTTACAAGTTTAGCAGATATGGCTTTCCTATACCTACCACTCTCTTCTGTGCTAGCTTCTGAATATTCTTCTTCTAACTTATCAGTTAACATTCTTAACACTTAGTGCACATACTCTGTGTCAGGTGCCATCAAGCGGCCCAGCAGCCATTAAAGCAATGATTAATGATATACAGACTAAAGGAAAGAGATCTAGGATGACTCAAAGACCTCCTTCCTAATCCATACTAAGCATATCAAGTGAATCTTCAGGGGTCCAAACTTAAATATGAATGACACACTTTCTTGCAACACTGTAGTAGAAGCAAGGTAAGAGGACTTAAGTGTTTACTGAAGGCTCAACAAGTCATTCTGTGGGCAAGTAGGGATTTTAGCTGCAGAGGTACTCCTGCTTAAGACTGCGCTTAAGACTCAGAATCCTAATTCTCTCAACTCAGCTAAATCTACACCTGGCTGCCTCCAGAAGGGTGTTCATTAATAAATGAGAAGATACCCAAGTAAAATTAACTTAGAAGAAAACACTGAAAAGGATTTGACGGGAAGCAGCATTCATTCTCCGCAAGCTAGATAACATCAGACATCTCCCCATGAGTTTCTGTAATACTTTTTAGACTGTATTTCCCCAGAACTCCCAGAGGAAACTGGCAGAAGAACAACGTGCTCCCAAGAGAAACACAGCTTCTTACAGTCCTACATACTCTGCCAGTGCAAGTGGCATCACATTACCAAGAGATGTGAACTAGCTCTCATCTACCTCCTTCCTGAAATTCAGCTGCAAGCTCTCAACCTTCCCAAGTGCTACCGATTTATACCATGATGTATTTTTCATTTGTTCTATCCTTTCCAAAATGGAGATGAATCCATTCGTTTTCATCCAGTTAAAGGCATCAGTTCACAATTAAAAAGAAGAGTCACCGTGTTGAACAAACTCAGCAAGAAGAGAAACATGAAGGAGCTGCAAAACCTATCAACACTTGCCAATGGTGCACTTGTGCGGAGTGCAAGCTTCTGTCTTTTCTCTTCATAGAGAAAAAAAAAATACAGGAGAGGTGATGCAGAAGCTCACTAGTTTTGCAGGATTTATTTTGACTGAAATTTACAGCAGGAATTCAGATGCTGGTGTGATGCACTCTTCTGAAGCCTTGGAACTTTGATCTATACATGCGGAGTGCGTAAGCTTGCTCATGGTGAGCTCACGCAACATCTATCTTGGCACACAGAGGAGCAAAATGGTACCTTGTTAATATGACAGAAGTGAGTTTTGAGAGGTCTTAACACCCTTAGGTAAAGAAACACGAGTTATCAAACTAACTCTCTTATCTATTTTTATATGCCTGTTCCCCACCTCCCACTCCGAGACTACTTTTCCTTTGGTGTGCAAGAATAACTCATACAAATATTCAAAGAAACTGAATGTTTTAAAAAACAGAACAGATGCTTTCAAAGGAGAACAGATTCCAAACATTTGATATTTTCCTGAATATTTGCTTACCACCCTTATTTTGTTAGGAAGAAAAAAATACAATACATAAATACTTGACGCAGCTACGTACAAAAGCCATCCAAATTTCACACTCCACAATCTGTAGATGATGATTTTTCCGGGCATCTGCAGCTTGGCACAGCATGGAAGCCAAGCAGATTTGTTGCTGAAGCAGGCCATAAATTATTAAATAAGAAATATATTTAAGAATAACGCTCCCATCTCTCTCCCGCACAGCAGCTGCCGCTGTTGCTGTGTCTGCGCGAGCGGCTGCTGCTCGGGGATTGGCCACTCCAGCACGTCTGTGCCATTGGCTATATTTCCAGGCTGCGTCACCGCTCCAGTCGATGGCGAGATTTCAGAAATAGGTGTGTGCATGTTTATCAACCCCAGGCAAGCAAATGCCATCATGTTTCAGCTCAGAGTAAAAAACTTGACCAGAGAGAGTTAATTAAAAGGAGGTATTCACAGAAGGCAGTCCTGCACTAACAATTACTAAGGGCTGAATCCTGTAGGCACTTAGGAGGTGAAGGGATTCAGCTCACTGCAAATTACTGTAATCATTCAGATTATGGAAATATTCATACTAGATCATAAATCTGTTATTCATCTTCAGGCAACTGGGCTGAGGATGATTATTTTCCCCCCCCTGTGGGGAATGTTCTGTAAATGAATTCAAATCCAACTTCTGTCAGATAGCTCCCTCTCCCTTGCTTCTAATCGCTTTCTCGTTACATGGTAGCTTGAGACTTGACAACACAGACTCACAGTGGCCTTGGTTACTGTTTTCATACATATTCAGATATATTGTGCCTCTGTAGAAATCAGGTTAGCTGCAGGAAGGTCCAGTATTTATGCATTATTCTGGAAAGAAAGCTGTATTGGGCAACACCTTATACACAAAGTAACTGCATTTTCAGGAGGAACAATTCGACCCCTCACCCTTGTTAAGGCAGTCACATACATATGTACATACAAGCAGATCAAAATGTACCTACAGGATAGCAACTGGTGCTTTTTACCTATGTCCCTCTGTACACAAAACGAAAAACAATATTCATACAGAGATTACTCGTTAAGAAAACACTTGTACCTTTCCTTTAGCATATGTAATGCACAATTTAAACATCACAATCTCATCTTCAGTGGCAGAAGTAATGAATACAGTTTGCCTCCCTGTAGCTAGTACGTTCTTAGGTACATTAGTATGTCAGGCCTTGTTCTGCTATATGCACTTGTACATCAGTGGAGCACCTGCAGAGCCAGCGTCACAGAGCTATCTATGCTCGCTAAAGCCAGTTCAGGAGCACTCACTTGTATTCATCATAAACCTCCTGCTTGGGAAGGGATGTCTCAGGGTGCTCTTCCAAGGTGTTCCGAATCCATGAGAAGGCATGCATCTGCTGGGCACGGCTGGACGACATGGAGATCTGATCGCTAGTGAGAGAAGAAGCAGTGGGGATAAAGACTGTGCTCCATAGCTTCTCCGTAGTTACAAGACTTAATAATTGTCTGTCCATACAACGGAAAGACAGAGACAACAAGGTCAGCACCTCACACATTTAGCTATTCCTTGAGGTGTGGGCAGCACTTATCAGCCTCTATCATTCACAATTTATCAACAAGAGTCCATGGTCCAGTTCTTGACAGATACACAGCCATGAGTAGGCAGTGATGGATAAGCGTTCGCCTACATTCTCTCTTAAATTGATTGTTCCTTACTGACCACCTCTCAGCTTTTGCCCACTGAATTTGCCAGCTGCCCTTTGGAAACAACTTTTTCAGCAGACGCTCAGAATGCCTCCTGTAGGCACCTGCCTGCTATAACCATCCTATTGGGAACATACACTAATTTCATGATGTTGTGATCTGCAGGTTGGTTTTCTGAACCTTCCTTGAGTCAAACAAATGTTACCAGAAATATCATTAGTTCCTACTTTATCTGTCACATTTGTGTTGCTATATTATCACTTCCTACATAAAAAGCAAAGGAATGATTACACATAGGCTGCAAAACACTTTCTCTGATGACTCTTGTATTTTAGAAGGTTTATATTTACAAGCTATTAATACACTAAAGACTTCAAAGTTAAAAAAAAAAACCCAAACCCAAAACCAAATACACACTTCAGGACAAGAACAGTCCTTAATGTTTAATAATGGCTGCTTCTCCTACCAAACCCATCATGTGAATGATTCCTCAGGAGGTAAGTGCCACAAGAAGTAAGTTTTCACTACTAGCTGCTCACGTTTACACACTCCACACACATACCTTTTGTCTCCATTGTTGGGACCCGAAGGCAGCTGAAGGTAGAGGTAGAGTTTCTCTAGGTCTGTAAACTTCTCAACTTCTTGCTAGATAACAAAGGTGTTTTGGTTAAAAAAAAAAGTGGGGGAGAGGCAGAGGGAGAAAAAGCAAACAACAGTTGAGTTTGACAGCTAAAAACTGTCATTCGACAGTATATTCCTAAATAATGTAATTTTAAACAAGAAAATATTTACTTCTGTGAAAGAAATTTAACAGTGAGCACTCTGGGACTAGAAATGTGACTTTCTATTTTATTTACACATCATCCACACACTGGAGAGCACTTGTCACCATTACGAAATTCACACGCAACAAAAATAGAATGTGGAAAAATGTCAATAGCACATCTCTTCTGTAGCCAGACCCTTAACATGAAAACTTAATCTTCTCAGGGCACACATGAAGCACCTCTGAGAATGCTGCATCAAAACCAGCTATGCTGTAACAACGTGGGATGTCAGACCTGATCCTGGCATTCACTATATAGTAATAGTTAAGCGTCACAGACTTCAATGAAGACATTTCAAAATCTATCTATATACATATGTATGTTTTTGTTGCCTCCCTGACCCCAGACTCTGGGCAAGGACTGGTGGGACATGCCATCTGGGAAAGGGCACTAGGGGAGCATGGGGGCTTGCTAATCCCTGCTGTCTAAATCCACTGCAAAACTGCTCCGCAGAACTGGGCCACCAGCGATGTGACAGACGTTCTCAGAGCCAAGAGAAACACTTCCAGCAGCAGCCAGGTAACAGACACTGGATTTGTTGTTTTTATAAGCTGCAGCAAACCACAACACTCGGTTGGTTTTTTTCTTTTTTTTGTATGGTAAACTCCTGAAACTTGCTGACACTGATTTCTGTGTGGCTCTACAGCAGCTTACACAGCAGTGGTGCTCAGACCACCAAATATCCAGAGAAGTATTTCTTAATGGGTGCATTTTCTCAAATTCTCTGTTATTCCTTTCCTGCATGAAGCACAGCATTTGGACCGGTGGGTTTTCCTTCAACAAATCCATTATTGCAAAGATTAATGTTCTACAAAGAAAGAATTTATGGAAAATTAATCATTTATTAAAAGACTGAAATTTAACAACTGCAAGAAAATTTGGAGGAATCTGGTTTTCATTAGACCTCTTCTTTGCAGAACTTAGTTGCCTTTTGCTTTAAAAAGCAAATACCAAAGCAGTAGACCCAAAGAACATAGTTCAGGTGAGATTACCTTGCATGCTAAGTGCTAATCCATGCAGCAAAAGTATCCCAGCCAAAACAAAAAACCTCCCATGACTCTTGACACTGAGGTGGAAGACAACCTCTCACTTCCAAAGCGCGTATGCCAGAATGCAACATAAAGAGCAAGCTTTTTGAACAAACATTAAACCTTTGATCAAAAAATAACTGAAGTAGTCTCAGTGCCCACTGCAGCTGAAGCAGCTTCTGCTGTGTCCTGGCAAAAGGAACGGGATGTGTGGAAGGGCCTTCTCTGAGCTGTGGAGGCTCTGCTACACAGGCCCTGTCTGTCAAACCCCCTAATTAAAAAAAAACAAAACCACCAAACCAAATAATATATGTGTAGAGAAAAAAATCTGACCAGGATTGATTTAGGAGAGCCTTTTCCATAGGATGCAAGTGAACCAGTGGCTCTCAGCAAAACTGCATCCCTCAAGCTGAAGCAACCGATGATTATGGCTTTCTCACCACCTTAGCAGAAGCAGATAGACAGTGATACTACCTCACTGTCTTCACTCAAAATCCACTCCTCTCTACACCTGCTCCAGGCAGCACTTTCTGCACAACTCTTCCAGCTTCCAGCCATGGCTGCAGGGAAGCCCCATGGAGGCAGGACCTCCATGAAACAGGGGAATTAAGGCACAGCCAGGAGTCACAGGCAGTTCAGAGAGGTAATCCTACCTGGGTGGTAATTAGATAAACCTAAACTCATTAGATGAGGCTGAATCTATTTAGAGAAAATCATCTTAAAACTGAGGAAGTGGCAACAAAGGGATGGAGTGTGACAGCACAAGTAGATTCAGAAAACATCATGTTCTGGTGATTTTAAAAATTTGTTAAACATTGTCTTGTTCAGGCCATTTTCTCTAAACATTTCTAAAACTCAAAACTTGTTTTCTAACCTCATTAAGTACAATGTCTTCTTCAGCCTCAGCTGACACCCATCAGTTCTTAGTGCTTGAGGTCTGGTGAAGTCAATAGTAACTCTGTTACTGCAACTGTTCAGAGTATCAAAATTTCAACTTTCTAAATGCAACCAGAAAAGAATTTGAGAAAGTGGAGGAACATTTCAGCTGGCCTCCTGACCAAGAATAAAAAGATTCATTCATCCAAAGTTTTTCTAAGTTGGATGCATATGGAAATGAACAAGAAACAAGAACACAAAATATAAATTTTCTCCACCATCATCCCCCAAATAGGTCAATAATGTGGAAAAAATAGGTCAATAGAGTGGAAAAGAATCAATTAAAAGGAAGACAAAAAGTAAGAGTCATTAAAAGGAAGACTGCAATGCTGGCATCGTCTTGGGCAAATTCCCCTTTGTGTAGCCTGTTGAAGCTCAAGCTACTGTAGTTTTAAAACCCATACAGAATGTGAAATGTCTGGGAAATCCTTTTCCACTACTTAAAAGGATGTAAGTAAAAATTTTGCTTCAAGTTTCCTGACCTTGATTGACTGGTTCTATCAATTCAGATGAAGAGCGTCTAATTCTCAAAAGGCTATTTATAAACCATATTTCTTGAAGCTGCATTAGAAAAATGCATAAGCATGCTAAACTGCTTGCAGGAGCAAGTTATAAAGCCATCACAAAGCACCACCTCTGTTACTCTTGGTCTTCACATATTATCTCCTATAATTGGAACCACATTAAATAAAGGAAGATTCAGTGTAGATGGGGAGTAAGCAGTGTTCATATTTATTTTCACAACTGGGCTTCAACTTAGCCAAAAATATATCAAGTACTCAAAATACAGAATCGTAGAATCATTATGTTTGGAAAGGACCACCAGGATCAAGTGCAACCTTCACCTAACATCTCTCTAACCACTAGACCATAGCCTCAAGTGCTACATCTACTCATTTTTTAAACATCTCCAGGGATGGTGACTCCACCACC
>JAVSBS010004246.1:19190-35012 GCA_033124195.1 Coracias cyanogaster | reverse complement strand
CTCAGTCTCCTCTTCTCTAGACTAAACAAGCCCAGTTCCCTCAGCCACTCTTCATAGGGCATGTTCTCCAGCCCTTTTACCAGCTTTGTTGTCCTTCTTTGCAGGAAGAAAGACTGCTGCAGTGACCCTGAGGGCCATTTTGTCTTTAGGAGTCACAGGTGGAACTGTCTCTCTCTTTCCTCTTACTGGTAAATATTTCAGCTTTTGATGAATTTTCTGGTTCTGTCTCTTCCAGATGAAAGTAGTATATCCTTACGAAGGTATCCTTGAAATAATGTTAACATGTAATTCACAGCTTTAATTTTCTACAGATAGTAAATGCATCATTTTGGAAACAACCTAATGGCACAATAAAAATACTTAATTTTAATGGCTACATATCTGTAGGTATCTGATTACCCTCTGTAAAGTATATGGTAAAACACACAGAGCACATGACAGTTATAAACCTTCAGTAATTGCTGTAAATGAATTTTCTCCACTTTAAGGGTTAGGAATTTTATTAAATATGGCTTAGGTAAGCCTCAGCAAATTATTTATTGGGCAATAATCCTTGAAATTAATTTACTCTTGCTGGTGGTTGACCACTTATAACTGTTTAACAAACCATTCATAATAAAATAAGTACAGGCAGAAATGCTGCATAAACATCAACCAAACCATTTTGAATTAACATAATCATCTGTTTGTAATAGTTGGTTTGATTCAGTGATTGTAGCAGCCCTTTACAAGAAAAGAAAACCAGTCAGGGTTATTTTGTTTGTTTTTATTTTGTATATGTACTTCTTGTACTTTTGTGGTGAAAATATTGAGATAATAACAAGGTCATGCAATGAACTTGCAAGTCAGAGATTTAATGTGCATATTTGGGTGCATGGTTTTGCCCAAGATGGTATGTGTTGCAGCTATTATTGGCTACTCTTTTGAAAAATATCTTTGCAAGGAGGACTTTTTCTTGGCTTCCAAGAGTTAACTGTTCTCAATATTCACATGATCACTCTGGACAGTCAATCCCCAGCAGCTGTGGTGATTGCCTGACATGAATCTCATAAGGTAGAGTACTACTGTACTAATTATTTTTAATTGCAGTCTATTAGAAGATCCACTGAATCTTCAGTTTATGTTAGAGAATGTCAGATGATGGAATAATGCTTTACATCACTCTTTGAAATCCATAATTTCAACCATCTTGACTGATATTTTCCATGGCAAACCACCACCTCAGGTTGAAAGTTCCTTTTGGAAAGTTCTGCTAAAAATACTAAGTCTGTGGATCTGTTGTTGGTGCTTTCTCTAAATTGACCTTAAATTTTGGAGCAAGGATTTTGATTTTTCAATGGATTTTTCCCTTTAGAAATGTTGAGTGTTTTCTCTATTAATACTTATCACAATAATATTCTCTAAAACTTTGTACTTGCTCACATGAATACCTCTTGTGTTCAGGAAAGTAACTGAAGCAATTGACTTCCAGATGAGAAGAGGGTAGGAGGGAGAAACAGAGCTTTGATAAAAGAACAGCTGGTCTTGACTAAAAGATAGAATAAAATTACAAGTTTTATCTTCTCCATCATTTCATGTTTCTTTTATTTTCTTCACCCATCACTGTGAGAAGAGTCACTGGGGATGATGGGTATATATAATTCATCCATTTTTACAAAGAAGAGAACTAAGAGGTCACAAAAGTGCATTTGATTTTACAAACAAAATTAAAACAAATCCACAGACTGCTAATATGATGACTTCTAAATGAAGCTATAGTAGCATATTCTTCTCTTCCGAAAAAACTAGCTCATGTTTTTTTTTAACTCAGGAACAAGGTGTTCTGGTATGCAACAAATTCTTTGAAGACCACTGACTACATCAATCAGGGTCAAATGGAAAATAATAATCAAGTCAGTCTTCTCCAATATATAGAAGATACTATTTTTTCAATGATAAACTGTCAAACTATGTGCTTGTTTCCTCTGGTTTTTTAGTTTTCCTAAAGACTTTCCACTACATGTTTAATAAAGTTATTGTTCTATAGATACTGAAGGTCGTTCAATGCTTAAGATTGTAATTCAGAGAGGAGACAAAAAGACAATTTAAAGTCTTGTAACTTCTTCAGCCATTTAGGTAAAAAGAATGGGCATGGCATTATAAAATGAGAAAGATAATATAAGTATAATTTCAAAATAGAATTTAACACCTTTGTTCAACACAATTGTCACATCTGAGGATACAAGGACTGTAGACAATGTGAAAAAATGCAATGAAAAAAAGATTGATTACATATGAAGTAGAATGAAAAGAATGCCATGTGCTCAAATTATATTAAATAGAGAATATCCTGTCAGGATTTAAAAGGGCTGGTACTTGAATACTCAGGTTATTCTGAGCTTGTAACATGAGTGACTTTAGAACATCTTTTTCAGAAAGAATTACAGATGTAAATGGACACATTAAAACATTTCACCCACCCAAATGTTTTACCAAAGGCAAATTATATTGCTGTAACACGGTATCTTTCTTTAAAATTGCTGATTTTCTAGATGAAGTTAACACAGAAACATTAGTCCTGAATCTTGACTTCAGGATATTTGATATGGAGGCACACAGAATTTACTAGTTCGTTTTGAGAATAGAGGCTGATTAACTAGTACAAAACATATATGCATGTATTTATTGACTAGAGGAGAAGATTCAAATAGATTTTGATTAAAAGAATGCTTAGGGCAATAAAGGCATGTGATTAATTTTGCGTTGGAAAGAGGTTCCTCAAAGATCACTTTAGAGTTGATAATGTTTAAATTTTTTACTTAACACATTACCTAGGAGCATGTCAGTGAAATTTGTTAATGGTACACAATTGGGAAGGAAACAAAAGGTAACAATCTGGATAATTGTGAGGGAAGAAGAAATCTGCTTTGTGAAAGTTAACTGGTTTGGCTTCTGTAGTTTAATAAAATGGAGGCTGAAAGACAGTATCTTCATTTTCTGTGATGATAGTGAACGAAAAAGCTTTGAGGGCAGAATGCATGAGTTCAGATGGAGGTAGATCAGAGCTCTTCATTATTACAGATGATTTCTAAAGATGTTGGGAAGCTCAGAGCAGAACTAGGAAATTGCCAGAGATTTTGTTTCTTGCTGACACCACCACCCCCAACACTCATGTCCTTGTCTGTTGTAATAAAAAAATGAATAGTCTTGCCTTGTTTGTTCTTATGTATTACTATGCTGAAATTTAAGAGCTTCATAATACCTTTAGTTTTGTCTCACGCGTCATAGATGATGTTAGGTAAGGCTGTGCATGCTTAGGAAGGAACTGAAATCAGAGTTTGCGGGCATTGTTATCAATCGTAGCTGCTCTCTCAGCAGCGGTAGCTATCACGCCACATCTCAGGGCTAAAGGCATCCTGTTATAACACTTCATCTGCCCTTCCTTCTTAACTCCTGGCACTCCCCTTTCAAGAATAAGAGGCTCTGTAGTTTCCAATTATGTTCCCATTTATGAACCAGCATATATTTTTAAATTGTAGGAATCACATACCACTTGATTAATGTTAGATCAATTATTAAGATAGTTTGCACCTCCTGGCATAAGTCAGAGGGTATCTCTAATCCTGTGATTCTGTCCATGTTACTTGTGCTATTGGCTGTTACCAGCTTCTAAGACATCTTCGCCCCAGTTTTTGCATTACATGCTTTGAGTTTCAAAATAACTTAGTACTTTTCTTTCTATCATTTGCATTACAGTAAAAATAAGTGCAAATACAGACCACTAGTTAAGAAGTACAGATCTAGGATTTTCATGTCCTTACATACATGGCTTTTATCTTCAGCAATCACCTGAGTCTTTAATAAAGTGATGAAATATGAGGACAATTTAAAAACTCCACTGCAAACAGCTTTGCAATGTTTTCTCTGCATATATTTATTTCAAAGCAAGTACTTATGTCTTTGTATGAGTATAGTCTGTGAGTATATTATTAGGAAAAACTCTAGAAGGTTTTATCTGGGATCTTGCAGTCCTTTTCACAGTGACAAAAATGGCCAAAGTAGGCAAGAGATGATCATACCCAATAGAACTGGAAAAAATTATTCTAGCAAACAATTCTGCGTCCCATTTCATTTACTTTCGCAACTAGTTTAGAAGTATCTGTAAGGATTTAAACAGAATTCTTCTACTGTAAGTTACAGCACAGCTGGATAGCAGTTAGTTTTTCTAGCTGGTGGCACTGTGTGTAGATGCAGCGCACAGTATAGTTTTTGTCTCACTGTCAGATACGTTGTCCATAAAGCACATAGAAATCCTGGAGTAAAGCATGATCTCTAGCAGAGCCACCTCTAGTGCAACCACAAAAGTCGAACTTTGTGGCAGAGCACGCTTCTCCCTTCCCACTTGCTCAAGTAGCTTCTGGGCCCAAGGAAGGAAAACTTTACTTCAGTATTTTTATAACAACCTTTGAATTCAGAAAGGAAACTGTTGCAGCAATGTAAAATGATAATATATAGTCTTTACTTTTTTTCTAAAAAAAAGGTTAATTTATTTTAATATTGACTTACTATAATTTTTATTTATATTTTATTTATAAACTTATACTGATATTGTATATATAAAATTTGTTTCATACTGCATTTTAAACCCAAGGAGATGCCATGAAAATATATCAAAATATGAAATTTAAACTTTAATTTTATATTTTGTAAACTTTATATTTTTAATAAACTGAAATTCCTCTGATACTAACAAATATACTCTGTTACCTACATGGAAGCTTCAGAAATCTTCTAGCCTGCCTACCCTTTTGATGCAGAGTTGCCAAAATCTCATGCTCATTCTAGAACTGCAAGATGATGCCGACATCTGAGTTGGCCCTACTTTAGGTCTGGAAACAAAGCAGCCACATTCAGGCAGTGCTCAACCTGATCTAATAAATGAATACCTAGAAAGACTTTGAAGAGGCTTATAATAAATAAACAGAATTATGGGTATATTGGATAAGGCTAGGAAAAGCTCACAGACACAAGTATGATCCAAAGTGCTAACAAATCCACATGTATATGTGTAAGCATATATTCAGTCCTAAATATTAAGGCACCATTAGTCAGTGAACTAATATTAGAAGTACATTCAGCTTATAAAGTTCTAAGAGTAATCCTGCTACCACTAGAAGTAATGAGTTTTTCCATTGAATCAAGTACAATCATGTTTAGATGCTTAATACAAAAATTACATGGAAGTTCATTTACATACTCAACATTAACAGATGATCAAATTTAAGTGTGTGGGGGAAGCCCAGTGGGAAAACAGGACAAGATTAAATTTCTTGTGGTCTGGAACTGGATGAATGTAAATATTGATATTTCAAGAGGAAAGATGATGTCCTAAGTTATTTATAATAGCTATACTCTGGACATGCTTCAAACACCAATCAAAGACTGAAGGTGTATAACCATAGCAGAAGCCTTCCTTGACTGAGTTCCAGTGTCAACCACCTAGAGGGAATATTTGATGAAATGATGAAGGACTTACACAGTTTGAGTTTTGAAATGTTGTATTAAATATGGATAATTCAGAGTCCTGTATGTTAGCATGCAACATTAATTATACAGAGGCAACTGGACAAGAAAAAAGAGAAAAAAAAAAGGAACAGAAGCAATTTTTCTGTGAGATTAGTCTTTGCAGAAAATTACAGTGAATAATTACTATAATGCAGATTTCTTGCAAATTCCTCACAGCAGGGAGTTAGTTTCTGAAAGAATACCAAAGTGGATAAGAGAATCAAGACCGTGGAGAAAGAACTGCATTGTATAGTATTATGGTTATTCCTGTTTATTTTGGCTTTTTTGTAGCACCTAACTAAATATAGACAGGTTTAGCTTGCACCAAACGTTTTCCCTGCGGTGATTGCTCTAGTTGATCACAATATTCCATTTTCTTTCCTGAAGACAAATTTGTCATCTATTTCAGGCAAGAATTTTAACATTAAATGAATCCTGCCATAGAAATTTTCTTTCTTTATTTCTGTTTGACATCTAGCATCCTCACTGTAGATAACTGTGAAATCCATCCATCCTTCACTGTGGTTAGTATATACCTCTTCTGTCCCCTAAAATTTTTCCATGATGTTAATAATTATTTCAGCTTGTGTCCATTTGCGTGGTGGTGAACAACGATAGATCTCTATTTCTGTTGTTTTCACAGAGTAATTAAACTGTTCACACTGAAAGGGAAAATCACACTAATTTGGTGTCTTCACTATAAATCTTCCCTATGCAGTCAAAGGACCAGGGGGATGGAAGGGGGAAGTAAGGGGAAAGAGCTCTTCAATTTACCTATGATTTACAGTAAAACCCTATTCCATTTACAGGATCACATTCTGGAAGTTAGAAGGACTTAGGAATATTTTTTTATTTACTTTCCTATGTAAGCCACCAGCCTCTACTACCCAATATACTGAAGAAAAGTACTAAAAACTGCTTATATCATTCCTAGTGTTTCTTCAAATTCTGTCAAAATGTCTAGGACTGCTTTTGCAGTTCCTACCAGTGTTGTTCACACAATCCTAAAAAGGTTGTGGTTTGGTGTTTTATTTTCTTGAAGAGCAAGTTTTCAATTATATTAACAATCAGGAACCTCTAAGAAGACTTTTTGAAAGCTCTTCTTGTCAGGGCAGAATCCTGTTCGCTTGTGATTTGTGTTTGTGTCACTTACATTTTACTTTTGTACCTCAGATTTCTCAGGAAGGTGATGATAGGCATTGAAGAGAAGTTCAAAGAGAATTTAACTTCCCTCCCCCTATATCATACAGTAATATTGGTGTGTATGTTTATGTGCATAAAAAAGAAATAAAATATTACACTAATATACATGTATATATTTTCTTGCTATATACACATAAGTATAAAAAGAAGACATGGGGTTTTTCATTTTTATGGCACTGTTGTCTATAATTGCTTATCTTGGTTCTCTGCCATGGTTTAATTGCATTATTGGTTTAACATCCTAAAAGAGAATATTCCCTAGCTGCTTGACGTCAAATTTATGTTTGCATAACTTTTTAATTTAAGTTACTATTTAAGCACATAATTAGCTCTTCATATATTAAGATTAAAAAAATATAACAATGTGTCTGCTTTGAATACTTTGCATAAAAAGAAGGCTATGTTAATTTCCACAAGGTATAGACAGTATAAGACATACTCAGATGACCCTTTTAGTCTATTTGAAAAAGCTATTGTTTTCTTGAAAGTCCAGTGACCTCAAGTACATCTCAAAACCTTTTCAATGTCTATTGTAGAATGTAAGTATGAAGAAATTGTATTTATATTGCATGTTTAAAGTTATCTTTGCTACAGAGACAATTGCAAATGGGCAAGCTGTTTTATTTCTAAATTGAAAGTGTAATTTTAGCTCCTTTTATATATTGAAACAGCTGCAGAAAATAACAAATAAAAAGTAGCAGACATACCCATAACTTTGCACTGCCTAGTATGGCCTGATCAGAAAAGAAATTGTGAGGACTGTGAGGTCTGCTCTTTGCCAAATATAGGGGTCTGTTTGGTACACTAGGTGAAGACGACATGCATCAGAATTGCTTAGGTACAGAATATTCTGGAGAGATAATCTCAAAAGAATAAATAAGGGAAGTGTCTGCTTTTGGTAACTGAATATCAGGGAAGCAGGGTTTATGTGTATGGTTTTTGCATGAGGTACTTTATCTGTTTTCCCTGTTAGAGCAATCCTGCCATACGCCAAATATTGCTAATCACTATGGACAAAGGAACAGTCATGTGCAAAGGGTAAGTTAAAAAGGGCATTGATTGTGGATGCCTTCTACTGCCCACTTTGCCATGCTAGCAGTGACATTAAGCTGTTACAATAACAAATTTAACACACTTGTATTGCTAGCTACCATTAGATGGAGACTGATTTCCTTATCCCTCTGTATATAGCTTCTAGTGAAATAGAGCCCTTACAAGCACTAGTAAGCACCTCTGTGAAAAGAATAACTATTGTCAAGCTGTAGCTGACCTGAATGGCTGTTCATGAGCCTGAATGAGCTGCTGTTCCTGAGCTCTTGTACAGGGTGGAGGCTGCCAGCTTCTCCTGTGAATAAGGATTCTTCTTGTATTTTCAACCTTTGATGCAGGTAATAGTTTCATCTTCTCAGATATTGGCTTCATCTATTTCGTGTCCTATTTAAGAAAGAAAAGGAAGTATTTAAAATGTTTTATTTTAGAATATATATGTTGACAAACAGGCAGATTTAAAGCCTCCTGGGTATGCCTGGGGGCATTGTTGGAGCATTGTCTCTACGTTCTCCTTTTAGGAGCCTTTAAAACTAGGACTTCTGATACATCATAAGACATTCATTCAGAATAAATCCTCTTTATGTGTGGCTGATCAAGAATATATGTCGTAGTTTAGACCCAACCAGGAGCTGAGCACCATGTGGCGACTCACTCACTGCCTCCACCACCCCCCAAATGGGAGGAAGAAGAAGGAGAAAAATGCAAAACCCCATGAGTTGAGATAAGGAGAATATAATACAACAATGCAAAAGGAGAAGGAAACAACAGTAATAACAATAACAGTAGTGAAACAATATATAAAGCGAGTGATATAAATCACATAGACCAGGCAAGCTCCGAACTGGTAGTGCCAACCTAGACCAAGGGTGCTCCCAGCCTGGCCTGTTCCTGGCTTATATGTAGCGGGCATGATGTCAATATGGTATCAAATATCCCATTGGCTGGTTCAGTTGTCTACCCCTGTGGCCGTCTTCCAACTGCTGGTGAAAATTAATTCTGTCCTAGCCAAACCAGGACGATATACTATACGGCATTAATAATAAGCTTGTGTAGGAGTACTGTTCTAGGGATTTCTGAATGTGGTTATCTCCAGCAAAAAGTGGGAGAAGAGAAATTACTACTTTATTTAAACACAGTTTTCATCTGTGACTTAGGTCAGATAAACCAGTTGATTTTTGCTGAAGTAAATCTACTGGTTTATTTACTCTTTCTTCAAGGATTTTATATGATTTAATATAGCTCTTAGGATAAAAGGAAGCTTGCATGCTGTATCACAGAGTGGCAAACTCTTTAAGCAATGATTGGTAACTTGCCAAATGCTTTACAATAAGTTATAAACCTCATCCTAAAATAGTTATAGAGAAAGAATTAATAACTCTCTGCTTATCCCACTTTTAAATGAAAAAGAAGGAAAAAGCTTGTGGGTCACTGCAGAACATTTAATCTATGCGGCATTATTAACAAGTATTCTGCCAGCTCACTATAGAAACATAAAAAGGTTCAGAATTTATGGGGTGGAGAGGATGGGGAACTGAAGGTGTAGAGCAAATACCTTAAAAAAGCACAAGAGTGGAAATGAACTTTCAGAATGGTAACTAACTTTCAGAAGAAGCTAACTTGTATGCAGACTTTCCTTTGACAGGATTTACAGATGAACACTGAACAGGAAGAAAAAAATCAATCTCATTCCCAAAGAAAGCCCTACATAAAAATTTATCATTTACTCAAAAAAGAAAAGGGAGAGAGTGAAGGGGAAGGGTGGGAAGGGAAGAACCCTGCTATTCCTATCAGTATCTCAAAAACAGGCTTTCATTTCTTGATTGTACCTCATGCTGACGTGGATAAAGAAAGCAAAAATCATCAAGGCAAAGATTTCAAGAAACAGTCTACATCATTCAGCCTTCCTGTGAACAGGAACATGGATAGAATATTAAGAAGAAAAAATGCTGTCATTAATAAGCTACAAGGAAGTACATTGCATACAGAGTACTCTTACATTCACTCTCCAACTATGAGGATGTAAAGGCTTAAGTTAATATTAAGAACCAAAGAATCTGTCTGTAGATGTTGTTCAGGAAGCATGACACTGAACAGCGGAGGAAGAGAAGGGAGGGTTTTGTCTCTTGGGCGGAGATGCAGTGGTGGGGGTGACAGTGTAAGTTTACAAAGCTATTATAGCTAAGTAACTTTTCAGTGCTTTGAAAACAAACCTGCTAATAACACAGCCTAACGCTCAGGTGCATCTGTGGTGTCTCTAAGCTAATTGGTATCAAAAGTAATATGTACTTTGAGCCTGGAAGAGTGAAGTAGTGAAATGGCATAAATCGTGCCTCAGCAAGCCACTAAAATTGCCTACTGTGAGTGCACTTTGGAGTTTATTAACCTGAATGCAAGTTTTGTTTTGTCCCTGTGTCTGACTACAAACACTATGGAAAAATAGTCTTAAAAGGAGAAAAAAAAAAAAAAACAAACCACCAAAACAGCTTTTAGGCAGATCTTATCCGGAAGTACTCGATTTGACAGGCTTAGCACTAGGTGACAACAGAGGAGTTATCTTGTAGCCATATGTACACATAAACAAAGCTTACAGTAGCATGCCCCTGAGAGGAAGAAAATGGAGTTACCTTGGTTTTTTCTCCTGATTTTTTTTCGTGTTCTGCTACATCTAGTTAAAAACACTACATAAAAGAAGTTTTAATATAACAAAGCAAATCATTGCAGTGTTAACAACATGGTCAACTGGAGAAAGATCTTCAAAGACATTTTTGAGATAAATTATCAGAAAGCTGCTCTTTCTTACTTCCTGAAGAAATAACACTAGTGTTAAGCATCCTGAGTGCTTTACATTTTGTAGTCAAAATTATGTGACCTTAAATGGATTCCCTCAGTGTATTAAAAGAGCAATAGCCTTTTCCCCATGGGAGACTCTTTTCATTCACATGCAATTACTCTTATACTTGTTTATGTTACAAACTGTTCACTGTGAAATCTGTATCAGCAAGGAAACCATTCTGGATTCACTGAAACGGCACTAGTAACCCCACACTGCTTGTAACATTGCTGTATCTGGCCAAAAATATTACAGCTGTCAAGATCAATGAGTAGCATTTAGGCAAGTAATTTAAAGTAATATATTGCTATTTTGTTTCCTAGCAGAGAAATCCAGGTCTATTGTTAAAGAAAAATATGATGTATTTATTACGTTTCTTCAACAGAGATATTAATCTATGTGTTTAAGTGTTTGTAAGCACCATTCCCCGCTCTTCTGTGGTATGTCACTTAATTTCCTTGCACTGTTTTGCCTCTGTTCTCGTAAGAGACAATTACCCTAAATGAGTTAAATGAACTGCTTTGGTATGCCTCTTTGTGGATACTGCTACTTTAGTAGCCTAAAAGATTATTTCCCTTCATTACCACAGCTAGTGACAGGTCAGGGACTTGCCTGGCTTTCTGCTGCTTTTAACAGAAGTCTAAGGCTGTCTCCAACCTGTCTTCCATTTTCTTATATTTTTTACATTCCAGTAAGAATGCGATTGATCTGTTTCTTTATCTACTTATTTATTTATTTTGCCATGAGTGACAGGAACTTCCCTGACATCCAGGAGGAGTCTTGCATTTTGTGTTTGTACTGGTGAGCAGTGGGGTAAGGGGGAAGGCAAAAGGAACTTTCATTGTTGAAAGAAAAAATGTTTGACCTTGAAGAAGATCTGTCTGTTTCACACTTCTCTCATGAGCACTCATTGAATGAAGAGTAATAGGTCTACAAAACATTAATGGCCATTCTGGGGGCTTTGTCTCATCTCAGCCAATCTGGCATGGAAAACCTTGAAGTGGATATAACTCAGAGTTGTTATTTAGATATATTTGTTGGGCTTTTCTATGTAAAGGAAATGAAAAGAGATACCAGAGTAGAAGTGTAATGATGTTTCATGTACCTGTTGATGAATACAACTCTCATGGCAAATTATTTCATTCTCTCCCTTCCCAGGAAGAAAAAAAATAATTCAGATTTTGTGACTGCTAATGAGTAAGTTCAGATAGGCATTTTTTATTAAAAGGAGACAAAAGTACATAAAAAATGCTGGCTTGTATGGACATATTTTTAGAATTCATTTTCTCATCTTAAGCTAGATTAGGAAGGCAAAAAATGTGCTAAATAATATTTATGTTATTCATTTCACACATTTAGGGGATAACCTTTACTTGAAGCCAAGGAAGGAGTAGCATATGGTAAAAATGGTATTGATTTCCTTTAGCACTACTATATTGATGCCCAACGTGTCTGTTTAAATAGCCATGGCCCTTGTATCTATATGTTTGTTGCAAAGAAATTCAATAATGAAATTTTTCTAATCCGGTATTAGCATATCTTATGAAACAAAACGTGCTTTAATGCAATTAATTTTATGCTCCATATAATTAGTTTCAAAGATATTAAGATATTGACATAGTTGAAGGACTTCAATGAGATTTATTTGTCAGAGTTTTCTGAATTTGCCTTATCATGGCATGGACTGGCTGTAAAACAGTTTAGAAAACCCTGCCTGAATAATATTGAGCTGTTTCTGGATTTTCTTTCTATTAACAGTCTCTGATTAGGAAAAATTACTCTAAAGTAAAGTACTTTGAGAATCTCAGAGCACCCATTGTCACTATAAACTCTTAAATTTTAGAGTCTAGCCTTTGGTTGTAGGAAAAGGCTGGATTTAAACAGCCTTTTAGTCATAAAAATGTACTTTTCCAAATGTGTATTACCATCTCAGGACTATGAACTGCAGTAGCAGAGGCACTGTAAAGTCTTGCTTTGTGTCTGCTTAGATGAGGAAGCTGATGATCTCAACTGGGAGACAGTTCATGTAGTTAACTATAGGCTATGTAATGAAGACAAAGTGCTGTAAACCTAGAAGGGATAATGAAAGAAAAATTATATGTGTCAGAGGTAGCTTTTGTTATTTATATATAGAAAATATCTGCATGGACATTACATGTTTATACTGTGATTTGTCTCTTCGCTGCTGATAAGAGCAGAGAAGCAATATTGAACACAACGAACCTCCAAATATTTTTCCCTTTTATTTCTTCAACTGTATTTCAAAGATTCATTACGCAATTCTAGATAAGGTGTAACAGAAAGGAGTATCTTCTTTCTTAATGCTGCACATAAATATAAATGGTGTGTTACATGTGTTATCATCCTTTTAGAACTAAACACACAAAAGAAACTTTTGAGCATACAAAGGTAACCTCAGAAAACTAAATATAATTGTATTGCAAATTGTTTGAAAGGAGAAATGAGTGGTGAATGGCTTCATCCAGAAAGTCTGTCACTTAGACTAAAACAAATAAAAAAGAAATCCCCACTTCCCCAAACAACCAAACACAAATTGACACATCTTTTATTTTGCTATGCCTGAAATCGCTGACCAGGAGTCAGTGTGGTGACCTCTGCTCTCAGCCGTGATCATGGCATCAAAAAGTGTCATAGTGAAAAATTGGAAAAGCACAGAAATTCCATGAATGACTGAGTGGACACACACAATACAGGATGTGCTTGTTATGGAAAAAATTGACACATTACTTATAAAATAAATGCAACAAGAAGGCTGACACCTGGTACCTTGCTTTTTTAGTTTTATCTCTTTTTTTCCTTTTTTTTTTTCTCTTTCTTCTTCTTCTCATATGGTGCATACCTTCCAGTCACCAAAATTTGAATAATTTTAAACACTAAAAGGAATACATAAAAGCTAACACAGACGAAGAAGCTAGTTATTTGTGCATTGCTAAGACAATGGCTTGTGGGCTGCACCGGGGCTGTCTAGCACTATTGTTCATTTGTTATTGGATAATGTGCTGTAACAACAACTTAATGTACAAAGAATAACATATCAGGGACAGCCAGTGATGGTACAGATAGTGGTACCCAAAGATTTCATTTACAACATTAACACACAGTATAAATTGTTCATGTATTCCAGGAAAAAGAGTTGAACTTATTCTTGTTTAGAAAAATCTAAGAAAACCCAGGGGTTTTGAAATGGCATTTTAAAGTACATTATGATAATATTTGTCTTTTATTTGTGTTATACAGCCACAGCATTTTTAGCCTGATACCCTATTCCTTTCACCATTCATGCCTTGAATATTCTCTCTCAAAATGATAAATATGCTTACAGTAGTGGTCTTTAATGATAATTACATAAGACAATGGTTAAGTCTTTGAGATGGGATTGTAAAATACAATTTTCTGAAGAATTAAAGTGTAACAAAACACTTAAAGCACTCTAATCCCTATTAGAAGTAATTTTTCCTGAATCTGTACCTCTTATGATCTGACACTACTTTGTTCTGTGACCTCGTCAGAAGTGCAGGCTGACTTTCTTTTTCACTAGCAGTGCATCTGAGTTGTATAAGTACATTAAAAACACGTGCATCTCAGAAGACTGTGAGATGAGATAACTTGTCACTCACTGGTGCACTTGTGCAGCTTAAACTAATGCTTAAGCAGCATTACCAAGACTGTATAGACTGGAACTCTCAGGAGAAGGAAAAACTGAGATCTACTTTTTGCAGATGTACCTCAGGTGGCTTCTTCCTGGTTCCTAGTAAAACCAAAGTTATATAGCAGGCTGAATAACAAACTCAAAGTTGTTGAAAATATATTTTCAGTTTAATATATGTTCGGTAAACATACAAAAATGCATGAAAATACACTTTTCAGTGTATGAAAAGTCCTTAAAGAAAGCATCAGAGGTATTGATATGACAAACAATCTTTATCTGACTTATTTTATAAAGCTCTATTGCATGGATGTAACTGGAGAGCAACACACTACACTAAATACATGGGTCAGATTTGGGCCAGTCACATTTCTAGGTCATCACAGTACAAATGTGACTCATATGGAATAGAGAATGGCTTTGATTAACACAATGTTGTGACTATAGCCACTGTGCTCAGTTTCTAGATGGAGGATGAATTGGACAGGGTTTGCTATTATTTGACATGTTTAGCAGTATGAGAGAAATCTGAGTACTTAGCAAGGGAGCATCATCCAGTCTGAGTAAGTGTACGGTAACATATCCTTTGCATTTGGATTCAGGATATTCTTTCTGTGATAACTTCAAATATCAGCTTCATGTTTATATTCAATTTACTTCTATTTTCTATTGTCCTACACACTCGGGAGGGTCATTAAATTCTCATGGTGGAGGAGATATAGTTTAACTTGTCAGACTTCTGATAGGACATTAGTTGGAGGGGCATCTCCAAGGAATTTTCCTATTTTGTTAACTCTGGTCTTGCAGAAATACTATTCTATCTAAAGAGAGTAAAATGTTCCGACTGACTTGACTGATATTTTATTTTCAAATTGTTCCATTCAAGAGAATAGGATTACTAAAGATTACTTTCAGAGTAAAATATTACTCATTGTATATTACAACATGGGAATTTGGCCTATATTCTTTATATTTCTTTCTTTTGATGGGAGGAAGGGAAAGGCTATAAAAATGGCAAACTTGACCACACCACTGTGGTATTTCTCACAGGAAATACTTTCTACAGATATTAATGTCTAAATGGTGAATCTAAAAAAAAAAACATTTTTGCTTTTCAGCATTTCAGTGAGATATAATGCTGTTTGTTATATTTTGGTCTATAATGTGACTTATTGTGCCCCTAAATAGCTATATAGTCTGCCCTCACAGCTGTATTTCACTCACATCGGGTATTACATCAGGTGATTTCAGAAGCAGTCAAATAAAAAGTACTACAGAAAAGCAGAAAGCTAGCCTGTTCCTCTGTTTTTGTTTTTTGGGTTTTTTTTTTGTTTGTTTGTTTGTTTGTTTTTTATCATCATCCACTAAATTTTTTGCAGTCAGACATACAAGTGTGGTGGTTTAACTTTGGCTGAGCGCCAGGTGCCCACCAAGCCACTCTATCACCCCCACTTTCCTTCCCCTCTCCCTCCTCAGCAGAGCAAAAAGAAAGGGGAGGAAAATAAGATGAGAAACAAAAAGCAGTTTA
>JAVSBS010004246.1:0-14392 GCA_033124195.1 Coracias cyanogaster | reverse complement strand
AAGGTTGAGAGACCTGGGGCTTTTTAGTCTGGAGAAGAGAAGACTGAGAGGGGATCTAATTAATGGGTATAAATATATGAGGGCTAGGTGTCAAGAAGAAAGGGGCAACCTCTTTTCACTTGTGCCCTGCGATAGGACAAGGGGTAATGGATACAAGCTAGAGCACAGGAAGTTCCACCTCAACATGAGGAGGAGGAACTTCTTTACTGTGAGGGTTACAGAGTACTGGAATGGGCTTCCCAGGGAGGTAATGGAGTCTCCTTCTCTGGAGACTTTCAAGACCTGTCTGGATGCATTCCTGTGTAACCTGCCCCAGATTCTATGGTCCTGCTTGGCAGGGAGGTTGGACTTGATAATCTCCAGAGGTCCCTTCCAACCCCTAACATTCTATGATTCTATGATATATAGAGAGGATATCATAACAGTAGCTCCATCAGAAGAAGTTCTGTTAGTTCAAAGGCAGTAGCTTATTTAATAAATGCCTTGAGTAATAAAAAAGTGTAAAAAGACAATTTATTTGTGTCAAAAACCAAGAGTATGACATTATTTTGGCTGCACTTTCTAAATATTGTAGCAGAACTACCATGGCAAAAATTCATACTCAAACTTTTCCTGCAAGATTTGAAATCTTTTCCACATGTTTTATAGGTATAGTTATACTGATTTCATCATTTGCTTTAGATATTTTACTACTTTTTTTTTTTCCTGAAAAATATAAACTTAAGTAATAAATGGCAAATGTATACCCACTATTCAGGGTGAAATTATTAGCCCATCTCCTAGACTCTTTCTCTTCCCAGCCAATAAGGATTAATTCCTTTTTTGTCTGGTCAATTTTTTGCAGCTATTTATTACCCTTGAACACTGGCTAATTTACTTGATACAGATACAACACTGTAAGAATGGACTTGGAATAGTTGGATTATCTTACAGTCGAAAAATAAAGCAATATTTGGTGTGATTGTGAGTTTGTGATCATGTCCATACACACTCTTACATATCTGTAACATGTATATACTTGTTTTTAATTATAGAAATGTATATCACAAAGAAAAATTGTAAAATATTTTTTCATTTGAATTTCCTACCTTAGTGTTACTAAAATGTGAGATCTTTGACAGAACAGTAAGAATAGGGACTACATGTGTCCATAATATTACTGACACATAACATATATCTACAAATATATGTGTGTATGTGTATCTACATGCATATTTGTCTACGCTTTTGCTTGTCAATTCGGTAATAGATAGAACATCTTTATGGACAGAATCTGCTTGTTCTTAGCCTATCATGTTAAGGACCTTATTTTTGAATCTGAGAGCTCCTTGTGATAATGTAATATAACTAGGTTGCAGTCTTGTCCCAAATAATGTTTTCCTTTACTTTTCACAATATTCTATTATTCTGAGGGCTGGGCACTATCAAGACAGCCTGTGCCGAACAAATATGACTAAGAAAGAAGCCTCTGTCCTAAAAATCTAGCTTATAATGTAAAGAGCAAAACAAAGAACAAGTTCTATTATCAAAAAATGCAATGACTCACAAACTTACTATTTATTTCAGAGGCATGACCTTAAAGAAGTCATTTGACTCCACAAAGATATTTCCATGTACTTCAGCTGATGTGTCACAGTGGAGGATTCACTGGTAACTTCAAGCTGATATTTCTGAATTAGGAATCAGAAACATACTATGGATTCTGTAATCTATTTCACAAACTGAAAAGTCGGTATTTCATCTCCTGATATAGCTGTAAAAGAGAGAGAATGGAAACTGTCTTGTGTTTGTTTTTAATTTCTGCACATTCTAAATATTAACAATGTCATGTACACTCCGTGTAATAGGGGAATATTGCAGCTAATGAGATTCTTTCATCAGTGAAACACATCTACATTTGTCAAACACCTTCTGAAAGCTTCCAAGTGTTATCATTAGAAATGCAAATATTTCAGAGGATTTTATATTTCATATAGTGTAAATATTTTTACACACACACAATTGTATGTACCTATATATGATTCCAGATGATCATGCACAAACATTTCAACATTAATTTTAATTTTATTGAGAAATGTAGTACAGCCCTCTTAAAATGAGTAGTCAAAAAAAATGGAATTTTATTTTGTCTCAGTGTTTTAGTGACTTCAGTGTGATTTCACCTGGAAAGTCAGGGGTACTACACAGATCAAAATTCTCAATACCTACTCACCTAAAAAGGTCATTCATTTTTGCTTCAAGACTAAGATTAGATCATGAAGTATGCTTATTGGTTAAATTTGGACTCTGGGAGCATTTAGAGACGGACATAACAAAATTTCCCATGGGTATATTTTGGCAATGAAAGCCTGATGTATAGGAAAAGTATGTTGAATACTAGTAACAGTCGTGAACTTGTCTTTTTAATTTCCTCAGTCTTAAGTAGGATGGCAAATGAGCAGAGACCAATCACCAAAATTAAAGAAAGAAGGAAAAAATCCTCTATGTCTCTACAGCAGAAGTCTGTGAAAGATAGTACTTTATGATTATTGATATTGAATTTATGACAGTCATTAGCCACAGCTGGGACCTACTGAATGGATCTGACCATGCTATTATTTGTTTTCCTTTGTCAATACTTTAACCGAGCTTTTGGAATCTTCTCAGAAAGGGAAAGAGTAGATCTGAAAACTAAGACTAAACTTGCTTTACATGGGCAATAATTATAGAATTATTTAGACTGATTAGGTGACCATCCCAGAGAAAAGACCTATGAATCTGGGGACATACTTAATTTCAGTATTACTGAATCTCTATAATGAATATTAGTCGATCATTATTGCTTTTAATTTTTATAAAGTTATTGCTTCCCATAATAGAAGGTTTTTTCAAAAGGTGTGAAAATATGCCTGGTAGAAAATCATTTAATATATCCAGAATGAATGATAGTGTGTTACAGATACTAATTTGTATATTCTTTTCCCTTGCTTCTTTTTTTTTTTGGTTTAAAGAACTATTATATTTTTTGACAGCCACAACAAAAGAACAAGTGACAATATGGGAAGTGTTATAATTATTCATGACTTAGGAAGAAGAAAGCCCTCTTTCTCTTTCCATGTTCACAGGCCCTCCAAAGCATAGACCGTTAAATGATCAAACATTCCAGTCATACTTAGGGAACAATTTGATGTGTGCTAAAATCAATGGAAATCTTTCCACTACTTTCTGCAATAGCTTGTTAGATCATAGAGTTTTTACAATAGAGTATTTTACAATATTTTACAATACCTCAGACTTGCAAATGATCCATAGGATTCCTATAGGTTGGAGCATGTTTATTGGCTCACACCAAATATTTACCATAAGGTATATAATTAGTTTTCTTTGTTTTCCATACTCAGAAGAAGTATAACCTGTCAGAAGAATATGCCTTTTGCCTGAAAGTCTAAATATTTTTAGGTCAATTGATTCACATCTATTGCCTACTGTGTGTTATTAGGTTAGTCAGCTACTGACAAATGTAACACAGATTCCAAATAAGCTTATTTTTATATCACTGTTTACAGATCTGAGTTCTCAGCTCGGATTAGGGAGATTAGAAAGCACAAACCATTAAAAAAAAATCATGAAGATGTGTTAGCTTGTGGCAAACCAGCAAATCTGTTATCATCTTTGGTTATCTTGTCTGTGCTTTAAACAGAAAGTTGCCTATGGCTGAAATTACTCAGTAGAGACAAAAAGTAGACACAAATGGCACAACCATACCTTGCACAATGTTCAACATACAAATTGGATTTTGGGTGTTAGATGGATTCAGCTGGCCTCTAGCACAGCCTTAGGGCTTATGTCATCTGTACTGACAGATAGAAATGCCCAAGGAGCTGCTTTGCCAGAAAGAATCACTCATTGCCCACTGCTCAAGCCCCTTCCACTTCTAACATACCATGACGACATCTGAAGATGGCAAAAAGTCAGTGCTTGGTTGCATCAAGATACTCCTGCCAGAAGACACTGTTCAGTTCTGTTACATTGCCGGACTGACAGAAGCTGTATTTGTGAGGAGCTGGATTCCAAATGATTTTAAATGTATCTGCAATAAGAATGTAATACTCCTACAGCTAATCAAGTCAAGTCCAAAGGGATCCATAAATGGGAGTTTTTTAACTTATTCACTCACAGCTCAAAGGTATAAAGGTAGAATGATGTAAACTGTTGTTATAAAAATTTTGCCACTTACAATAGTGAACACTGGTCTCAGTTTACATAAAAATGCTAAACTCTGAAAACAGAGAAGCAGACGTACTACCAGTTCTGTTGACCTTGCTATGATATGGTAGCACCTCACAGAGCGGCAGGGCAGACAGCTATATGTAATAACTGCCTGAATAGTCAGATCTTGTAAGCCAGAACACTTAAAAACCACATTCTGAAAAGACTTAAACAGGTGCTTGTGTTGTTCAAATGTACTGGCTACTATTTGAAAACTCACTTCCTCCAAACCAAACGTGCAAGCAAACATACATTCAATTTTCTGTGACCTTATTAAGTCACATCTCACTTTATGTAATCTCAGAGTTTCAATTTGACTGTTTTTGCTTATTTACTTATTTATTATTCCTGTGGATACCTATAAACTCAGCTATGCTGACTTCACTCTGCAGGTTAAGTAGGAGTAACAACGTAGTCCACTAAGAGATAAGCCATGGCTTTCTTTGGAGTCCTCTCAATTTATTTGACAATAATACCTGTTGCTAATAGAGTACCGCTACAATATTGCTGTTTTCATTATGATCTCCCAAACTACCTGTTATTTTACATTTCAAGGAATCCAAGTTTAAGAAATTGTTAAAGGAAGTTATCATCATAGTCATCCAAAAAAAGGAGGAGACAAGCTTTTTTAAAGTATTGAGCCAAAAATTACTCAAAATATACAGGAAAATTACATGCACATTCTGTTAACATTTGCCAGCACACAGCATTTCTTTCCCAGCTTGAGAGCTCAAGTCACTTAGTTGAAGTAAAGAGGCAAACTGCAATTTTTTCTACCTTTGGTCTTGATGAGTGCACTTTTAGAGGTGGGTTACAGGGTGTTTTGTGAGTCATGTCAAATAGTGATAGAAATGCACCACCTTCACCTTGATCTCTTGAGTCCAGTGAGTGATCAAGGGCTGCTGAGAGACAGTAACTGCATTTGATCATAGCAGATTGTTTTCACTCACCCTGACAGCTGCATCGAATGACTGACAACCATACAAGGAAATAATAAGTGCTAAAAGGGCCAATGATATGTTGGCAAAACGAAATAGAGAGAGACATAAATCAGTCTTTTGTTAAAAATAAATTTGTAGGTGATGGTTGAGATAGTAGCTTACCACTTTTCCAAAGAGTTTTTCTGTAATCTTATGCAACTCTACTTCTGCCTGCTGCACCGCCTGTTGCCTCCCATATTAAACACGTGTGAGGGCTTCAGGGTAGACACTGCCTTTTTTAGGTGATTGTACTAAGCTTTACAGGATGAAACTGAAATAAATGTAACTGTTAATGCAAACAAGATATCAATTAATATTACAATTTTATTAATAGTATGAGGTCAGGAATGGCAGGAGATGAGCAGTTAAGCCTCTCATTAGCGATGGCATTTTTGCGCAGGTCACCTTTTTTAACAGGACAAGATAATGCTTTTATTTTTACAGTCCTATAGAGCACACTGTCTGTGTTGCTGTTTGACGAAGAATTAGGGGATTTTTTTAGATTGTCTAGTCTTAGATATATCCTTCACCCTCCCTTTCCCAGTCTAAAACTAACGTAACACGTGTTTAAGTGTGTTTAGTTACATTTATTACATATAGCCACATTAGTTTTAAAAACGTGTACTGTGGTGTGTCCAAAGACCCCTATTAAAGTTAGGAGATAGGTAAGAAAGTATCTCTCCCAGAGAGTTTATATTCTAAATGTCATGCAAGAAGATGAAGGCTGTGAAGGATATGACCTATAAATAAATGAACATGATGATGACTGACACAATTTTACTTATTAAATATGTTTGTTGTTTTCCCTAGATAACTCATCTTGAGGAATTATCTTATAAACTTGCTGAAAATAATTAGCAGAAAAAATATCCATGTCAAATGAGGCTTTGAAAGCTTTTGATAGATCGTGTCTAGGTCACTGGAATATTTTGCCAATAAGGACTTTGATAGCACTAATGGAAGTCCACCTGAGCCCCTACTGATGATACTACTACCAGCAGACACACTGATAAATTGTAATGGGCACAGCAGCAGCAGCAGACACTCCAGAAAAATCCTTAAAGTGAATTTCCTTTAATGGCTGGGAAGACAAATGGCTCACATTTTATCATTGGATTCCTCCTCTTTCAGAAAATTGCCAATAAACTTCCTGTTCTCAGCTGAAGTTTTGGCAGCAACCTAGACATAACAGATTTAACCCATTCAGTGGCTTTCATCTGTTTATTTGTGTCAGTTATTTGTTCAAACTGTTCTTCTTAAGCCAATCGACTTACATCTTTTCATATCTGAAATTAAGATAATTTGTTTTTTGAATGGCTCACAAACTCAAGTAGTGTTTCTGAGGAGGTTAGATTCCTGTAAAGTTGTTAATCAGAAGTGATTGGCTGTACTGTAAGTACCTAAATTCATGAGGTACTTCCCACTTGGATTTGGAATTTTCATTCTGGTCTTACCAGACTTGCTTAGCACAAGCAGCTTGCACCTAACTCTTCCTAAACCCACCTGGCAGCCCAGAGCACTAACTGTGGGCACACAAATAAATGTCACCAAATTTCTGTGGCTTAATGAGCTACCTCACATTGGCTGAGCTTGTGTGCTCTGTTAGCACTCTGATTTTCTTTCACTTAGCAAATAGTTGCAAAAGCCACGGTTTCAGACATTATTGCCGTATCCCAAGTTGTTTGCTCTTGTTCTGCTGCTGAAGACCATCCTTGCAGCCAGCATGGCAGAACAAATATTCCTCTTCTCTTACAGGTTACTTTAAACTTCTATCCACTACTCATTTAATCTAGTCTGTTGCTTTCTATTAAGTGGTTAACTCATATGCAAACTTCTGTTCTGCTGATTTATTTTCAGGGAATGATGATGTCTGGCAGAAGCATGGTGCTAAAGCTGGAGCTAGTTTCACTAGTGCTTATCTATAAATGCCTTTAGGTCTTTTAATTACAAAGTAAAAATCATAACTTGGATTCTATGTGAAGGAAATTGCCTCACATTTGGGATGGGCTTAAGACAATGCTGGTGAATAGATGGCTCAGCTGACAGGTAGAACTTGACAGTGTTCTCATAGCTTGAGAACCTGCTATGGGTTAACCCCAGCTGGCAATTAAGCACCATGCAGCCACTTGATCGGTACCCTACCCTCCAAGTGGGATGAGGGAGAGAAAAACCAGTAAACCTTATGGGCTGAGATAAGGACAGTAGAATATGGCAGAAAAGGAATGGAAAATAATAATAATAATAATAATAATAATAATAATAAATGGTAGAGTATACACAACAAGAAATGCACAATACAATTGCTCACCACCTACTGACCAATGCCCAGACAATTCCTGAGATGTTGCCTCTTGGCCAGCTCCACCCAGTTGATATACTGAGCATGATGTCATATGGTATGGAATATCCCTTTGGCCAGTTTGGGTCGGCTGTCCTTGCTGTATCCCCTCACAGCTCCTTGTGCAGTTACAGCCTCCACTGGCAGAGCAGTATGAGAAGCTGAGACATCCTTAACTTACTGTAAACACTGCTTAGCAACAACTGAAATGTCAGTATGTTATCAAGGTTGTTCTCATCCTAAAATGAAAACACAGCACTATACCAACTATAAGGAAGAAAATTAATTTTATTCCAGCCCAAACCAGACAGGATCTTGTGCCCAGGTCTGGCAAGTGGCTTGATAATTGAGGCATTTCAAAGAATATTTATGCATACCCAGATCTTCTTATTACAGACACTGTCAGAGACATTAATGTCTCCAGAATTGCCTGGTCACTGTATAATAGCTCTTTTTGCTCAAGCATTCAGTGAAAGAAGTTAAGAGACTTGGATTCAATGCCTTCATCAGTCTGCAGACTTTCAAAAATATATTCTCAAAAGATCACGGTACAATAGAGGTTAGTTTAGGAAGAAAGCACTCTCCAAATTCCAGTTGAAATGGTACTTTAGGTAGCAAAAGAAACAGGATTATTTTGGCTGGGAAAAGCATGAATGATATAATCCAGTGAGGAGGGCATTTGGAAACAGCTATCACTACATACTCCCGACACCATCTTCTATGTAATTATTTTGCAAAGAGGAAAATAATCCCAACACTTCTGATCTTCTAATTTTCTCTCTTTGTAGACCAAAAGGCAGAGATTTTCTAACACTTCCAAGAATAATTTTTGTAGAAAATTTACTTGCTGTTTGAAGTTTGCAGCTACAGTGTTCTTTTGAAGTCCATAGGTCTGTGAGTAACATCTCACAGACCACCAGTTGTCAAAGGAGTTACCTACAGAGCTATTATGTTTGGTTTCGAACATCCAGATCCTTAACATTGTGGCTGTAGATGAAACCTAAGTTGCTGAAGAGAGCTAACTTGTGAATGAATGTGAGCTGTGACATTAGCATTTGGTACTTAGGGACTGCATTCCACTTCTCTTTACTTTCATTTAATATTTCTGCTCTCCTCCTTGTGCTGTTCAAGTACAGCTAAAGTTTAAGAAGCACGTACATACTGGAAAACCATTTTTTGTTTCTCATACAGTGTTAGGCATATGCTTTTCTGTAATCCTTCAAATATCCTATAAATAATTCTTTCTAATATTAATAACTTATCAGTCTGCATAGCACATTAAAACTAAAAAGGTTACATGCAGCTTGTAAGGTCTGACTCCAGGGCCCTTTGTGTCTCTTTCTAATCTAACAGAAAACTGAAGCAGAGGTGGGTAACCAGCCACTGGTTAGCTCAATCTTTCATATCAATGAGAGTTACAGACCACATCTGTCAAGATCAAATCAAGATATCTGTGGGTATGTAGGGAAAACTACACTTTCAGCATTTATGTGAATGATACTGAAAGTATTAATCTGAATCAAAATCTAACCATATAAACCCTGAAAAAATAGGCTGGTTATATAGCAGCTTATTATATAGCCTCATTGTTGAAGAAGACATGGTTTTGTCTGCTTGCCTGCAGTAGGATCTTTTTTGATGCTACTAATCCTGTTAACTACTGCAGCACTCAAGGAGTCTGATTGCACTGTACCTGTATAATGCCTAATACAGAAGGCATAAGGGTCCGTCCTCCAAAGAGACAGACCTAAATGGCAATAGGGACATAGGCTGTGAGTATGCATAAGGATTGTCTTGACTCACTATAGTTATAAATACCACCTCAGGCCTTGTGCTATGTTGATTAGATGCTGTGGTTTTTTTGGCAAACTGCATGGGTAGAGCAAGTTTTCAACTGTCCAGAATATATTGCATAGAAATATGTTGTATATACTTATTGTATGCTTCCAAACATGCAAAATGAAAATAATCTTTAAACTAATCTCATTATTATCTTCTGAGTAATATTTTGAAGAATAAAGACACTATGCTACAGAGATGCTGCTATTATGGTGTTACCAGATCAGCAGTTTGACTCCTTAATTAGGTCTAGTCTCAGACAAAAGGCAGAACCCTGTTTTGAATTATCATGTATTCAAAAAAAATGGTATGCAAGAACAGGAATCAGTTTCCAGTTCAGGCAAGCACATTGATAACTGAGGGAGATTCTTCACACAACCAATATTAGCTTTTTTCATTATTATTCTCATTTGCAAAGGCTAAGCATATAAGATCTTAGTAAGGTTCTCAACAAAAACACTAAATAATTGCAGGAAAAGTTTGCAAATGCTATCCACAGTGAAAAATATCAACGACAAGCAGTTTTCCATAGATGCAAACAAACATCTATGCATTGTAAATTCACTGCTTCGTAGAATGATATCTGTAATAAAACTGAGAACGTAGGTCACACTTTAAGATGAGAGAACACATTTCTGTAAATTAAGGAAAAAATACTGAAATTTCGATTAGTAACTAGTAACATGAGTTCCCAGCTCACATAGAGGGTAAAACCAAATATGATCCTCCTAAAAAAAAAAAGAAAAGAAAAGAAAAGAAAATTTAAAGGACTGCATTAATATGACTACAGTGACAATTCCACATCCTGTTCCAGAGTTTACCCTTTTATAAGGATATTGAAAAATGGTAAAGATTGAGAAAAGCCTTTCAAAGATGAATCATAGCCTGGAAAGCCTGTCTTGTAGTAAGAGACTAACAAAACACAATTTAATTATCTCAACAATAAGAAGGTTAGAAGGTTGACTAATCATGATCTGTAAAGTATGTAAGTTCAAAATAGAAATTAATACTAAAAGGCTCTTTAATTTAATAAACAAAGCCAAAATGAAGTTTGATTTTGTCAGACTGCAAGTCAGGAACATGACTTTGACAGTCAGAGTAATAATGTACTGGTAAATTCACTCAGATGGTGTAGAATCTGCAAAACATGAAAAATTTACCTTTTTAAAAGAAAAACTCACATACTTTAGTTCAACAGTAACTAGATGACTTTATAAAAAAAACCAAACCACCAAACCAAAACCCAACACAAAAAAAACAAACCCAGCAAAAAAGTAAACTGCTGAAGCCCTTAGCCCAAATGATATGAAAGATCTCTGTAGATAATTACAACTGTCTCTTCCAGCTTTGGCTTTACACAAGGAAGTCCAGAGCCCAGCAACTGCTTCCACTCAAACACTGCCTCTGTTGAAGTCAATGTCTGCACCCCCCTTATGAAGTTTAAGGTTGCATCTCAGAAGTAGCATAACTACAAACACCTGTACTTTGCTTGCTAAAAAAGACCTAAATAGGTGTAGTGATCTCTCTGGGCTATTATCTATGTCTACAATATTCTGAGTTTGGACCTTTCTCAGAAGAAGAAAACAATACTAGAAGTTTTATTAAAAACTGCTAAGGAGAACGCGATTAGAATGTAACTAAAAAGTCAGGCACATGACAAACATCATATATTTGGGAAGCTCTAGTGAGTATGAGAGTTCTAGTTCTCAGAGTAAACTACTCTGAAATTATTGGCCATGCAGGTGGGACTCTACAGTATATTTCTGATTTATCTGGCATGTAGCATAAACAGCAGTACAGTGAGCATTTCATTTTACTATAAATGAAAGTTTTTTAGTTTTAAAATATGTATGTGATTTTTCTGGGTGGTATTTTTGTTATTCTGTGTAACTTTCTGTGCAAATAGTTACAGATCAACTTTTTCTTTTATCAGCAAATTGTAAGAAGATAAGCCACACAGGAAACAAATTTTTTTTCTTGAAATTCAGTCAACAGCATTTTGAGGGTACTCAACTAGGGAACGTTTACTATTTCCCCCAAATCTTACTTTTCTGCATGTTGATTTCAAAATAATCTCTAGATTTTTCCTGTTTACTTGATGGACCTGGTGGACTCATTCCATTTTAATAACTTCCTGTTGTGTAGCTTGGCATGAATTTCTTCTGCAATTCTCATTTACTTTAAATCTTACAAATGACTATGCCTGCTATGTATTAACACCCTTGTAACCAGCAAGTGAGGTCATCAGTGACCTGCGTAGGAGATTCATTGTGGATTTCAGTCTGCTGAAGATGAGCCTTTTGCACCATGAAGATAGTGAAATATCCTATTCCAAGCACATAAAGTGTATTTGGACCATAGTGGCTCATCCTTGCATAAAAGGGAATGGAAGTCCATTGGCATTATGAATATTTGAGTAAGAAGATCAAGCAGACAACAGGGAGTGGTAAAGAGTCAATTCCTGTTCATGTAATTGTTGAAAGCCCCTCTTGTCCTGCTTCAAGTTTTCATTTTGAATATGAGTTGTTTGGAATGAATAACTAAGAAAACAAACAAAAATTGAGAGGCACATTTTCTTTTTAAACAACTGTAATTTCCTGTTACTATTTTGAGCATCAGTATGCAACACACTGTATCTGATTTAGACATGAACTTGTGGAAATTTTACAGTTATTGGACATGGGAGACCAAATCATGCCTCAGTTTGACTGACACAAAAAGGGCTTGCATGGTATGGAACCCAGCAGAGTTTGGCCTGTCTTCAGTCAGACTGTCATGTACTGTGATTTCTTTAGATTTCACTGTTTACAAGTAGAGTCAAGTTGGGTTAATACTAGAATACAATGCCTCCTTGTAAGAAGGGATGGTGTTACTTAGCAAGCAGCATTCTTCTCTACGAATGATTGCTCCTGGACTCCTGCTTGCTGCTATAAATATGCAGTGGATTCTGCAGATATCCCCCCCAAATAAGACACAGCTTCAAATTGTACATTTAGCTTTCTGAGAGTTGTAAGAGGAGAAAAGTGCATTCCATGGTTCCTACAAAATTTCTTTTACTTAAATCCTTTGATCATATACTTGTGTAGAGTCTATGGAAAGTTAGCATTATTGCTGTGTTTGAGAACATTTGGATCCTAGTTGCAAACCGTAGTTGCAAACATTAGAGAGGATCCTTTGGTAACCTGTAATAAATTGCCTCCTGATATTACAACACAGGTGGGAGATCATTATTCAGATTAACTACTGCATACTTTAATATCCTCCAAATTCATCTAGTAAAATGCCTGACATACTCATCAAAATAAAGACTGTCCTGCAAAATTTGGGACAGATGGCAGTGCAAGATGACATCTTTTCTAAATGTGTCAAAATGTTCACTCAGTCAAGCAATGTGATTGGTTGCACATTCTGGGTGCGTTATTAAAATAACAAAAGCAGTAAAATTCACTTGCATGAACACCTGCTGCTAGAATCACTTAAAAATAAGTAAGGCAAAACATATAATTAAGTAATATAAAAATAATTATTTCACTGACAAATAAGTTAACAGTTTAATGTAGCTATTGCATAGCTTAAAGTGTTTTAAATCAGTGAATTACACCTGTACTTAGGTTTACAACATTCAAAACCAAAACATGACTTCCTAAGTGATACTGAAGGAAGTATTCTTCATACCATATAACAAAGCACTATATACAAACAGATACACAGCAGGCCTACTGTTGTCTGCTAGATAATATCTTTAAATCCGATAGTATATATTCCTTTACCACTTGAAACAGGAGAGCATAGAAGTGATTGATACGTCTGATATCACAGCCAGAATTCAGATTTGAGAAAACAAAGCACTATCCGCTCTCTTCTGAGGATCTAACATGGTGGTAGAAACAACACATCTAGAAAAGAAGAGCTGCTGATTTATTGTTTCTTTTTTTTCACCATTTGAAAATGTCAAAGACTCAGTTTATGAAGTCTAATCTAAGTTTTGTGGCAGGAAGTCTCATCAAGGCATGAATATGACTTTTGTTTCAAATTATAGAAAGATATTCAAGACTCCTTTATTTTCTTCTCTGCTTTGTTCTCAGAGAACTTGGCCAGTCCTCACCTGGTCTCAGTACAGGGTCTCCTGCTCTGGGTAATGCTAAGTGCTGTTTTTAAAGTGATCAAAGGAACACATCGCGGAGTGAAACAAGGTGTATCTGTTGGAGGCCTGAGCACATACTGGCTACACCACTCTCAATCTGAAATTATCCACAGGACGTGAACCAGAGACCCTGTGTTATGGTACTTAGCAATAACCACAGGGCCCCCTCTCCAGCCTTTACACTTGACCTTCACAACAGAGCTTAGCTAACTAAAATATGGATATTAAATAACTGGTCTGCTTATTAAAATAAAAAATATGCTTGATAAGATTGGGCACCGAGGAAATGTCTGCTTTGCTCTTTTTTTTTTTGTATGGGAGGAGGGGGAACAGGAACAAAATGCTTCAGGGGCTGGTATGCAGCTATAGTGTCATCTCCACGTGAACGCGCACGGGGGAACACGGTAACAACAGGCTGGCACCGTAGAAACCGCAGCTTTAAAAGGGTTAACAAAGACGGCACTTGCTGCACACGACCACGGAGCAGGGGAGACCGGCACGCTGGCTTGTGCGGCCGGCTGGACGCACGCACAGCCCCATGCACACACTCGGGTTTGCTCCCCGGTGTGCGACCTGCCCCTCTGCTCGGTCCCACCGGCCCCGCCGCCGCCGCCGCCGCTTCGCGCGGGGATGCGACGCTCATCGCAGGAGGCTGTGGATGGAGATACGGTTTCTGTAGCGATGGGGCTGACTGCGGAGAGCTATTGGCTGCCGGCTTTGTAAATTTCATTCAGTTTGGTCCAATAGCAGGAGGAGAGCGCCTGGTACAGCCTGGACCTCTCTCCCCCCCCCCCCCAGCCGCCCCAGTCCCCCCGCCCCTCTCTTCCCCCCTCTCCCTCTCTC
>JAVSBS010004245.1:0-20040 GCA_033124195.1 Coracias cyanogaster | reverse complement strand
CGCCCGGGCCGGAGGCGAGGCAGCGCCGACCCACCGCGGGCCGAACCTCCTCGGGCCCCTCTCCCGGCTCCCCGCGGGCTGCACACTGAGGGGCTACTGCGGCAGGCGCGGGGGGGGCCGGGCGCGCGCTGCGGGGCGCCCGCGGCGCACAAAGGGAAGGGGCGCGCGGCGGGACGCGCCGTCCGGGGCCGGCACCAACGCGGGGGCAGGAGCTCGTGGGCGGGGGCGCGGCGCCGCCAATGGCGGGGCCCGTGGGGCGTTGCCGGGCGATGGGGCGATGTGGTGACGGCGGAGGGGACGGTCGGGGCCGCCGGCGGAGCGAGCTGCCGGCGGCGGCGGTCGTTCACCCCGGCGGAGCGCGGTGCCGGGGTTACCACAGGGCAGCGGGCACGCCGGCCGGGGATGCGCTGCCCCGTGCCCGGGCCCGTCGTGCCGCCGGGACTGGCGGCAGCGGAGCGGGTCAGAAGGCGGGGGGGCGGCGCCAGAGCCTCGCTCCCCGCCGTGCCCCCCGGTTCGCCCGGCTCTCCGGAGATCGCTCTGCGTGCAGGCGCCTTTGATCCGCTTTATCTGTAACTCACACTCCAATTAAAGCAAAACACTGAGCAGATTTGATTTTTCGCCCTGTACTACCCACGACCGCCACTCTAACACGTACAAAAAGAGCCACTCGTGGGCCAGAAGGCCGGGGTGCGGAGAGCCCCTGCTCGCCTCTCCTCTGCGGGTGCAAAACGCTTCGGCCAGAGGCCCCGTTTCCACTGGTGCCTTTCACCGCTCCGGAGCTGCGCTAAGGCACCGCTGCTGCCCCGTACAGCTCGATCACGACCTGGTCGGGGCAGAACTTCTGTCTTTATCCATATGCTCCTCAATACTACAATAGTTTTGCAACCTTTTGGTAACAACAACAACCAGCAATTTACTCGTTTTACCTTTTCAGCACTCTGTGATCGGATGGATCCTCTTTGCTACGGGCTCTCCTTCCTTGTCACCACTCCTTCTCACCTACTTCTTTAGTGCCCATTTTGTCAAATATTTTGGTCATAAGATAAATATATGAAAATTTCCCCCCTGTATTTAGTACATATTTAACACAACCTCACCACACAGGATGCAAGAAATACATTCATGTTATTTATTGTTATTATGCATACTTTGTTCATTGTCAGCATACTTACATGCTACGTTCTTACAGTTACTCTGAAACAAATGTACAATGAGTGAACTACTTTTTTTTTTCTACCACAAAGATAACAAAATGAAACAACCAAGAGCTATCATCATCCCTTACCCACAGTTACCTTAAGGAAACCTGTTTCTATGGGAAACTGAATAAATTGAAGTTGTGTTTCTGGTAAGAGGTCTGCATGACCAGGCATGCTAGGTGACCTACGAGGGGGAGGAGGAACCAACCAACCACAAAAAACCTCCTAAAACCCCTCAAGCAAACAAATAAACCCCCTAAAAACCTGCAAAGAAACCTACACAAAGGCATTTCTGAAGTTTGCAGCCCATGAGCTTATATCCACGATGTAGGGAATAAAGAGTAATGTTTTCCGGGCTCAGATGCAGTGTTACAAATATTAGGGAACAAACTGCACTTTTTCTAAGGGCACACTGCTTTTAACACCTGTAAACGCACAGAATCTCACCGCACTGAAATACTGTGCATCTCCACAGTTCAATATTAACCACGGAATTGGAAATTAAAAAAATATTTTTCAGGATAATCCACAGCTATTCAAAACTTCAGAATTTACATGCTGTTCTAGAAATAACCAGTGAGAGCTGTAACTGGTGTGGTCTGGGCCAAAATTCCTGTACTTGTTAGAAACCACTATGCTTTGAGCTACAGAAAGAGCTCATTCAGGGCCTGGTTCAAGGGAATGCATCATGTTGTTCCGGCTCATGAACAATGTTAAATGTTGAATCCAATGGCAGGATTTTCAAATAACTAAATGATTTAGAAAGAAGCTCACAAGGTCTCTCAGGCCTTATATTGGCTTGGTAACATCTCAATGAAATGTATTGCAGATTTAGCATCTGATTACAGTATCATAGCACTTTTGCACCGAAGCAAAATATTTTCAGCAGGGAGTAGAAAAATAATTGTTATTGAAATTCTCAAAATTATTACTACCCCATTGTCAGATGCCAAAGAGAGCAGCTGTTTGCAAAGAGTACCAGGAATGCATTTCTAAAAAGAAAAGCGCTACAGAAAAAAAGTGCTCATCGGTAAGTAGTTCTCCTTTAATCTCTTTAGATTTTATGTTTTTAGCAGTAATTGAGAAGTATTATTAATTTCAGTGATAGCACTCACAGAATCACTTCAGTTGAAAGGGACCTCTTGAGATCACCGAGTCCAATCCCTCTACTCAAGGGCAGTCAGCTAGAAGAGGTTGCTCAAGACCACATCTAGTTGAGTTTTGAGTATCTGCACAGATGGAGACTCCATAACCTCTCTGGGTGATCTGTTGCAGTGCTTGATCATCCTCAAGGTAAAACAAGTTTTTCATGTGTATTCCTTTTACTTGTAGTAAAGTTCACCAGTGTAATATCCCAATACAACTCAGCATTACTGGAACCGCTAGAAAAATACACCAATTAGTTGTTTCAATGTCCTGGCATGTTCATAACTATATAGATATCCCTCATTACATCACAACTCATTCAAGTTTTCTTTTAGTTTATTCTGTTGTAAGACTTATTTCATACAATGCTTCTGTATTATTTTAAGTGTTGCTAATGAACATGTTTTTGACTGTTTTCAATCTCTTCTTAAAGAAAAATATAATTCCTGGTGTGACAACAGAAGTTTAATTTTATACTTTTTCGTGCTGTCTGAATAAGTGGAAAGAGCTACAGAAGATGGGCGAACAATACAGATTCAGGTGTGATCTTTTCAAACCCCTTTCTTTCAAGTAGAAAGATAGCTGCACTGGATTAACGGCTGAATTGTTAATTATAAGAAAACAAGTAGATTGAGGCCTCTCACTTCTAAGCTTAAATCACATCTACAGTTTCTCAATGAAATATTTGCTAAAGACCTGCAAGCCTTGCCTAAAGGCACAAGGCTTTACATATGTCTTAAGTGGGCATTTCTAAATCAATGATGCAAGCAATATTTAACATATATAATTAAAATAAGTCAATATTAACAGTTCAGACTGTAATCTGATAATGTACACAGATTAACCCTCTAGGGTTCACTGCATGAAACGGGGTATTCCTCCTCTCTTTCAGCTACAAACTTCCCAACTCCACATTAAAAAAATGAAGCCAATATTTAGATCTGATTTACAGATTTCAAAGTAAGTTAATAGCAAATACGGACCTGGAACTTGCTGCCAACAAAGAAATCAGTCTTTAATATTGTAGTTGCGGATTTTTGCCATGTTAGAAGAGATCTCTGGTTTTATGCGATGAGCACAAGATAAATTCCTGGATTTTAATTTCTGCTGAACCTCCAGCCTGGTTCCTCTGACTGTTAAATCTGCAGCTGGCATTTCAAGTTTATCCTTGGCTTTGATATTTTGCTGAGATTCTTCAGATTGCTCAGTTGAATGTATAACTTCAAATGCCACTGCTCAAAAAAAAAAGAAAAATACTTTGCAGTTATGTTTGTATTTAATTATGAGACTGGACAGTTGAGGATAGTTTACGCTTTTTCTCTAAATATTTTTCTGCCACAGTGAGACACTGTCAAAGTCTTATATTGAGTAACAGAACCATTTCTGTGCATAGGAGGCACAAAACTGCCCATTAAGTCTTGCTACACTGACAGTATAATACATCAGCAACTCCTGCCCAATCCTTGCTTCATCTGTACCTGTTCATTCTCCATTAGCATCAGAGGGCTTAAGAGAGGAGAAAGACCGCTGGAAGGTCAGTGTAACTGCTCAAGTCAAGCACTACTTATCTGCTCACTGTTGTTTGTAAACATTACATTTTACAAGTTTACCCTTCTGTCCATTCTGAGATAACATCTATATCAATCAAGGCAATACCGACACACTGGGCAACATGATTCAAAGTTAGAACTACCTGTTCACATGCTGTAAAATGGTAAAAACAGTTCATTGCAATGGCTTGATCTGTTTCTGGGAATCATCAGCAGTCATCAAAGCTGCAGCAATACATGTTTGGATATGCATGACCCAAAGGCTCAATGGCAGTTCTGTGGATTTGACAAAGTTGCACTACTACCATTCTTTTGCAGTTGGTTTTTTTTTCTATCTTCTCTCACAGAGGAAGGCAAAGCATGACACTGTGGCTAGTGTCAAAAGATGACACTTTTCAAAATAGTTTTTATGTTCAGCTGGAACCAGCAGTTCACTGAGGTGTGTGCAATCTCTGCCTTGAGGTAGCTTGGTGCCACTTGTTACAGGTGGCAAAAGCTCAGTGGACTCTAGTGCTCTCAATGAGAAATCATGTTGTTCATCTTGCCATCTAGTGGTTACCTACAAATGTAGAAAGTATGAAAGAGGATGCTTGGAAGACTTTTGGATGTATTTTCCTGCCTGGAGAAAGGACTCTAACCACTACAGTGAATTACCCCAGACCTCTAACACACCTGGCAGATAATAAAGCAAAATTTCAGAACATCAACAGTTTAGAACAGTGCAGGCAGCAGTGTCTGAAAGGTACTGGATACAGCTCCAAAGACTATTTTGCTTGAACAGGAGCTGCAGCAGAATAACATTATATCATTTGTGGTCTAAATAACAGCAATGAGCAGATCCATAAATAGCACATAGTCAACACTGCTTATAAACAGTCTGGGTTTTTTATTTACTTCCTCAGTTTTGAAGGGTCTTTTGTGTTTGACCATGGGGATGACTTTCAGAAATAATGTGGGAGGCCCTAATCCTGTAGATCCAAAGGCAAACTAACCAAACACCAACGCATCACATGCACCCCTTCCCCTGAAGTCTTCTGTATGCTTGTCTCTTGATATTAGTAGAGACACTACAGACACAACTATAAAGGCTACTCAGGTGTTTGGAGCAAAACCACAGAAAACAAGCATTCTACATAGCTATATGACACTTTTGGACCTAACACAGAAATTTCAGACTTGTAAGGTTAGTTCTACAAAATAGAAAAAGACAAAGAACCAATACCCCAGAACGCTATTTAAAGTGAAATATCCTAAAATAACACAGAATAAGGACCTTCACATATATGTTAATGGTTTTGCTTGGGATTGTTCATGTGTGAAGGACCTTGGATAAAATCACCATGAATATGCACTGTGCAGTAAAATTTAAATGGAGTAGCTTGCTTTGACAAAGAAACAATGAAAAAGAGCACACCTCGTTTACAAGCCTATAACTTTCTTTCAGAAGTGGCACTGGCAACAAAAGCTAGTAAGATCATAGTTAAGAGCCTAAATTGCTTTTGAAAATGGACTGACATGTTTCATGTATTGAAATGCTTAACACAGCTTCTGTTTGATGTGTGTTAACTACAGTCAGAAATTAATACTCAGATTTTTTTTCAGAACGAAAGAGATACAGGTAGGCATGTTGTATAAGCAAACTGAAATTTCCTCAGAAGGAAAATTTCATTTAAGAAACTTGTCACTAGATATTTGCTTATGGCTAACTGATTCTGAAGGAACACCAACTCAAACAAGTTCCTATTCAAGCGAAGAACATTTAAGTGAAGGAAATGTAACTAGGGAAATAGTTAATATTTGTGAAACACTCCAAAGATGGAGTTTTATGTAACACAGAAAAGAAGTCATGAGTCTTTCTCTGATTGGAGACAGAATGAAGCCAGAGCCAGAGCGCTCTTTCTGTTCGTTAATATTTTACCAGATTCTTTCTCTGCCCAGCTTTTTACCCACATGGATTGCTCTTAGAACTGTCAGTGATGTCAAAGCTGTTGAAATTCTGTCTAGTGTGGAAACACTTAAGATAACTTTTGAACCATAAAGTGTAGAATTTCAGACCACAGAGCTTTGCAAGTAACAGTAACAATGAAAATTATAGTAAAAGAACCCCCCCTATGTAAGTTCAAGTAGTAAACCAGAAAAGTTACTTTGCTTCAAAGCAGCTCAATCTGGTTCTTCGTTAGGTTACAATGTAAACTCAAATTAATACACTCAGGACCCAGTTCTGAGTATCCTGGAGGAGGAAGTTTCTCAAAATGCACAGTGGGACCATCCACCACAACTGGAGCCCTTCTCTGGTATGGAAAAAACAAAGTTTCATCTACCCTAAAAGTGCATAAAACAACTGACTAGTGGAGACATTCCAAGTGCAATACAGCTTGCCTTACACTCTTATTCCTTCTGCACTGACCCCAGGCTCTGTTGACCCAAGGAGACAGAGCTGACCAGGAGCTTTTCACATGGTACCACAAATCACCTTCACCATATTGTTTCCACTCTGCACGCCGTTTTACAGTCAGACTTTAAAAGGTGATGTTTGCTTTTCTTTCCAGAAAAACTAGTGTCTTCAATAGCAACTAAAAACTTTATTAAGCTAAATTACTTGAAGAAAAATAAATTCCAGCTTTTTAAATGTTTTACAATGCTTCCCTTCCTCCTGCCTAACATTTATTCTAAAATTTAAGAAGGCCCTATAGCCCACAGGTGAATAGAGAAACCTTGCAGCACATACAGAAGCTAATCACATGGTTGTACACGTGTAATGATTTTCAGAGGAAAACATACAACTCTTCTGGCAGGCAATTTTCCTTTGAGGATGGCCTGTCATCAGCGTTCAAGATGCATATGGTATAGATCACCAAACAAAGTCTCCCACCTGCTCTCAACCTCTAGGCTAGGGCATACAAAAAGGAAATAAATAAAGAAGCACATTTCTCAACAGTACAGTCTGGGTATGTAACACTGATGCTTTTAATATCGTTGTGGCTTGTACCTGTCTACCTCAGTAGCCATAGCTTTTCCTTTCAATAATACAGAACAATAAAAAAACCTAAACAAGGAACCTGTGTCCCGACTAAACCCTTCGTTCCTACTTATGTGCAGATTAAGTCCATCTCATTCCTACAGTACAAACTAAAAATCAGTAGATAGATTAAGGAGAGAGAAAATTAAAATATCTTATAGCCTTCTGAGTTGCTTGTATGCTTCCACAAGTTCTGATGGTGAAATAAATTAAGTATATAACAGTATACAGTATGTAACAGTCTACCTCCGTAATTCAATGTTAATGTGTAGTCATAGACACTTCAAAACTCACCAAATTGTGTCGTATGCTGGAAATACAGCAAATTGCAGAGCTTACTTGACATGCCAATCATTTTAAGTCCCAATCGGCCATTTTGTACATGAAAAATTTGAATGAAGCTATTAAATAGATTTATTCTCACACTACAACTTTTTCCACATGCCCATGAAACACACCTACTGGTGTGACAGATTTGGACAGCATTGAACTTGTAAAGAAATGCTTGAATAAACAAATTGACTTGCTTGCTTTGTTGCTGATCATTTTTTGTAACCGAGTTTTCAAGTCTGTGTGTGTGTCACTTGTATATGAAAGCCCAGCACCGAGTCAGTCCATCTTAATGACAGTTCTATCCACTGCAACCATGCGTTTGATGAATGTATTAATGTGAGTGATTTTAAACAGGAAAGATTGAATTAATTTTCCAAAGCTCAAGCACAAAAAATAATGCAAGCCTCTGGTAAAAATCAGAAGCAGAACTCCTTGAAAATTTTATATTCTGCTCTGACGTGACATTATTCCAAAAAAGAAAGAATTTGCTTTCAAAACCTATTTTTCTGAGATACAGAATTCAGCCTAGTAGAATTAAGGATACCATTCAGATGGTTTCCTGGAGGAGAAGGCTAAGCAACGTAAGAAAGTTTTAAAAGTCCTGTTTTTGTAATGCAGTATTTCAGGGCCTGCAGGTTTGACTAAGAAGTGCTGCTCAAATGACCAAATCAATAGACTAAATTTAAGGTTGTTCTCAGGAAAATACCACCCGTTATTGATGTCTCACTTGCTTAATGTCAGCAGTATCATCTTTCCCTTTTGCTCTTCTCTATATCCCCAAAAATCTACAGTAAGTTTTGCAATGGTGGCTGGCAATTTCTAGACATTAAGAAATTGATGTCCTTGTAAGACTGCCAGTAGTGTTGCATCACGCATACAGCAGCATGAAACTGCATGGCACTATCAGTAGTGTTTCAAAGACATCCTTTTGCTTATCCTGTCAATATAGGCCTGACCTGAAATAATCTTCCTATTTTAGTCCCAGCCCCACAAAAAAAGCACATGAATCATGACTGTCAGAACTATGTCCATTCCAGTCCTACAGGTCTGTCAATGTACATTACTTTGTCCCTGCAATGCACTGCTGTTGTGAACAAATACACTTCTAATCCAGTCTTCATTTTGAAAGCCCTTTTAAATATTTTTTTTCTTGTGTGCTGCAAAAGATGGTTCATTGCATCTATACACTGGTTTAAAAATAGACGTAATATAGGTTGGAAAGGACCTCTGGGTGAAACATCACAGTGTTTATCACTCTGCACTCAGAATGTACCTTGACACAACTTCTGTCCCACTGCCTCTTTTCTCCTCACTGTGCACCTCTAAGAGTCTGGCTCTGTCTTTTCCAAAATCCCCCACTGGGTAGTTAAAAAGCAGCAACCAGACCATTCATTGTCTCTTTCTTTTATACACCGAACAACCCAGCTCGCTCTATCTATTCTCATGTAATGTGTTCCAGCACTCTAGTCATCTTAGTGGCTCTCCATTGGACTCCAGTTTGTCAATCCTTTGTAACAGAGGGTCCAAAACTGGACACAGTAGTCCATATGTGGCCTCACAAGTACCAGATAGAGGGGATCATATAATTTCCCTTAACCCACTGGTTGCATTCTTGCTCCCGCAGTCTGGTGTGTGGTTCATGCCACACAAGTACCTATGTAATGGTAACAAGTCACTATTAATATAAAGTTCATTTGAAAAGGCTACATGGCTGCCATATTACTCCACAGCTGCCATCAGATCTCAGGAATAAAGATTATGATAAAAATAAGAATATTAAAACCTAAAAACCAAACAACTCACACAAGTCCCACAGCACTGTAAGAAATAATTTATTGAATGCTATGCGTCTTACTAAAAAATAAAAATCACCTTTACTTGGAGAAGTGTTTGTCTGTCTCACATATAAGAATTTGCATTTGCTTTTACTTTTTTTTTATGTTCCAACTTGTTGCACTGGATTACAAAATTCTAGTGAATAACAATACCTAGTTCACTGTGCGCCCACAGCATATACCACATTACACCCATGATCTCACTTTTGGCCTTTAGGAGCACGCTAAGCAGTATTGTAGCTATTAACCTGCCACAAAAATAATGATTAAGCAAGGATTTGCCAAATTACAATTTGATCTAACAGGCACTTGGCAACACATGAAGTGTAACATTCTCAGACAGACACCTTCATATCTGCCCCAGATAAGGTTTAGACTATGTCAAAACAGAATGCTATTTGCATTTTCTGGGAGTATTTAATAAAAAGGGAGAGGTATTTGCAACAATGACATTAAAACCAGAGACCTATACAGGCATTCCTCTTAATTCTTCTGCTGGCACCAGGGAAATTCCCTTCAAGTAACTTGTGAGATCTTCAGATTCTGATTACAGTACTGAAAAAACAGTAGCAGTCATGTAAAAACATCAAGGAAGGGGGCAGAATCCACTATCACAATTACATTCTTCTGTAAGAGTCAAATACTGTGACTACTTTACAAAGCATGCTTACCTTGGTCAGTGTTCTTTTGAGGACCGAGAATAGGAGGGCTTGATCCCATTTCTAAAGTTTGCCAAATACCTTGGCAGAAATTATGTGCTCTAGATGAAGAAAGCTGGACCTGCTGGGCTTGACTAGGACTCTGACCCAGTGGCTGACTTTGAACCATCTTTGAGGATGTATGTGCCTTTCGTTGCTCTGGCCCATGACATTCAATAGAGCAATCTAGGTGAACCTGTTCAAATCCAAACACAATCTTACAGAGATACATACTTTTCATATCAAAGACATCTGAAACTGGTTAAATCTCATAGTGACATCTTGGTCTCCGAAAGATAGGAGGTTTCAGCAAGAGGCAAGACAAAATAAAATAATTTTTAATTCTGACAGGTTGTACATGAAGATTAATTACAACATCATGAAAGTGATCAAGAAACCCTAGTTAAGTGTTAACAATTACTATTTTGTACTGGAACCATGCATAATTAAAAAAAACACATTTATTTTTAAGTCTTCCAGGAGATGACTGTTGAAGAACTGCAATTGAAAAATCCAACCGAAGGCAAGTTACATCGATGATAAAACTGCACTGTACCTCTGCAGATGATAATTCTGCTTCTTCCCCATACCTACTTGGAGCTGCTTCCTCCTTTAAGCTCAGGCAGGCAATTAGAGAAGACATCCTTGAAGGATGCCATTGCTTTGCATACTGCAGCTCCTAATACGAAATACTACATTAACACAAATAACTCACAGTCTCTGAAAAGAATGTATTTATAGCTCAGTTTGCTGTTACACTGCTAGATTTAAAATAATTGGTTATAAATAATATTAAATGAAATTATGTTCCCATCAGATCAACAGCGCCAAAATACTCTCCTAATAAGCCTCCTAAGTTTGTTGAAAATCTAAGTTTCTTGCTGCTGTTACTGTCATCCTTGTTACTCAAGATTGTATTGTCAGGGTAATTCTTCACTTTTTTCTTTTTCAATTATTAAATTACAGAATCAAAACTCCCAAAGAAGTCCTAAAAAAAAAGGCATCTATAAAAAAGTAATTTGTCTACAATAAAAAAAAAAAAGCCTAAGTACCTGACCAAGTTTCACCAACTTTAAACATGTTGCAATTAAAGTGAGATTTTATGAGAAGTGAACCACTTCATCCCTCTCAAAGGAGATGAAACTAAATATCAAAGTGTTTTGCAATATATTTAAGACTAAAGATACAAAATATGACCCCATCATATAAAGTAACTAACACGGAAATCCCTGTAGGTATGATAGTAATAAATTCTCTCAGGTTTTGGTAAGGATGATGATCTTGAACACGGGAGTATGTGTAGCCTGGCTATTAAGAGTGATTACCTAGAAGAAAACTGCCCAAGCTAGAAGAGCAGTGTTTGGAAGCTCAACCTGGAGCTCAGCTTTAGTGCAGAAGCTGAAGCCTCAGTAGGTATGTTTTGGGTAAAGAGCAGCCTAGAGTAAGACTACTCAAGATAAACAGCTTGGATACAAGAAGTGCTATCCTTCTTTCTAGTCTGGACAAATACCAGCAGTAACAGAGATGATCCTAAGGGTTCCAGAGCTGAAAATACCCTCAGTGATAGCCACTTCAACCATGACCTCTATGCAATCCATGAACTGAAGAGGTTGGACTACTGCTCCTGGAGTTTAGCCAACCATCTGGAAACTCATGGACATGTATTTTAAAAATCTATTTATTCTTACAAAAGCAAGAGCAATCTTTAGTGATATTAAAAACAACATGGGAGATATGAGAGGTCAGAAAAATAGCAAACACAGTAACTAACTTATTAAAAAATAAGGCAAGAGAAGACTGGGATGGATAGGCAATGAATATTCATTGGTCTCAATTTAAGAGTCAGCTAAGTTCTAACCTAGGCTGTGAAAGAAGAAAAAATTAAAGAGGGGCAGAGGAAAAAAAACGGTAGAAAATGTTGTTTTGAATTGAGGCAATTTTGCCGAGATCTGGAAATCACTTTTACATAGGTTTAGTATAGGCATTTATCTAATCCTTTTCAGACCTCGATCCAGGCAGTGCACAGGTGAAACAAGCAGGCTACAAAAGGTGTACCCAAATGCTTTGCTGGACTCTAATCTCCTTTGTAAAATTATTCCCAATGTTAACAGTTTAAGAGCTTAAGAAACAGTTCACTAAACTGAAAGTTCAGGTGAACAAAGAATGTCAACCTCGTGACTTTTAGTAAGATGTTCACAAGCATCCCGAACAAATTATATATGCACAAGCACACTGAGGCATTCCACAGTGAGTTCATCTGTTGGCAGACCACTTTCCTGCACACATTTAACAGCTGCTTCACCTATTTCCTTCTGAAATGCCACAAGATGGAGAACTGAAAATTTATATAATTGGTATGCCAGTACAATTACTTATTTCATGCTCCCTGATTCATTTCTCTGAGGACCTTCCTCATGCTAGAACAATATGCTAATACTTCTTGTGACAGTGTTGATGTGACAGCTCTTTATCATGTCCTCAGACTGTCAATGAAGAGATGCAAAACAGTGCTGCATTCCTCAATGTGTTCTCACCAAACTTGAATAATTTGAGTCTTCCCAGCCTCAGAACCCAGATAGCTTTCACTGTGGGATGCCATCACTAGTATTTTTGATGTCCTCACTAATGCTTTTGATGTCAAAAGAACTGTATTAGATAAATTTGGTAAAATATACCAGATTCTCCAGCTCACATTGCACTTACCTGACTGACCTGTTACAGTTCTCGATTTCCATTATCTTAGACTATTTGCTATATCTAAGGAAGAATAAGTCTCCATTAGCTCTGTAAAGATACACCAGAGGGCATTCTCAGTTTATCACTGTCTGATGGACAGTTTACAGTGTTTGCTCACACTGCAACCTTTAAAACATCTTCTTTGACTAATGAGCAGTAAAGAAGAACAGGGGCTTATTTTCATTCAAACAATCTGTTCAAATTTGGTTCTAATTGACTCTAACAGCATAGCCTTTTGGACTTCAGGTGACCTTTCTCTATCAAACAGGAGTGCCCCTCCTCTTGGATGTCTTCTGCTAGGAAGACGCAAAAAGAAATTCAAGCACCTGTGATGGGATGTCCAAACAGAATTCTTCCCTGGCAGGTTCCCCTAGAACATATTCCAAAATGTTGCCACAGATTCAATCCGATAGATTCACCTTAGCCAAGAAACGTGTACCCATTTTATTCCCCAAGTATATGCCTTTCCTGGCTGGAATACTGCTGCAGACTTTGAACGCCCAGAGAGCCTTTTCCTTTCATATTCAACCATTTGAGCCCTCCAAACAAGTACTACCTGTTTTAACTACTATTTTTATCCAAAAGAATAGCAATTCTATGCAGAAGATGGGTAACTGTCTGCCTAAAGACCTGATGGCAGAACACTGAACTTGACCGTGTCAACATTTGTTCTCAAATTTAATTGCTGGATGATCTTTGCACTTTAACTTTTTACACTATATTCTTAAATCTACTGATCCAGAAGTTTTTTTTAATTACTCCTGCTAACATCCCTCATCACTGTAATTACATGGCTAATGTGCAGCACTGTTTTACTTCACAGGAAAAAAAAATATATATTTTTGGCAGAATTATATTGCAAATTGAAAGCGCCTCAACCCCCAGACATACAATTGGTTAAATTAGTAACAGATGAGTCACTTAACCTTTACTTACCTTATCTGTAGCACTTATTCTAAGCAACTACAGAAGCTAATGGTTTTTTTTCTTCATTCTTAAATGTGAGAAAAATCAAATATTCATTAGAGTTTATTTCCACTGGCTAAGAAATACACCTTTGTCATTCAAACTGGCAAGATGTTTCATATAATTTGTAATACACCTAGGCCAACCATATAATACCTGAAGAAAGTAGTGATAACTCCCAGGTTAAAAAACACAGGGTAGCATGCTCAAAATGAATATATGCTTATTCTATCTTATCTGTTTAGAATGTGTCTAGATGTAAAAATTTTTAAGATGTTTTTAGAACACATTCAGAAGGTAAAATTTTCAAGTAAATAACTGACAGTTGTGATTTCTTAGTGCAACCTGACAACATGATAGGATTATCTCCTGTGTAGTTCCATTTCATTACAGAGATCTTAGTATGCAAAAAGAGAAACATTAAACTTCAATCTCCTACATATTTCTGGATAAACCTTAGTAATCCACAAAAAGGCTCTCGATCTGTTCTTGATTTCATTTAAGAGAAATAAGAATGCATAAAGGGAGAATTAAAAATAAATAGGATCCTCCAGAGGACATTAGCTTTAACTCAGCTGATTTTTCCCCAAAGGCAGAGGAGATTGCAATTTCAATTTAACAGGCTGGAAGATGACTGCTTGGAAAGCAGCTCAGTAAAAAAGAAACAGGAAACCTAGTGGACTACAAATTGAACATGAGGCAGCAACACATTCTTGAGGCCTCTGGCCAACAGCATCCTGGCTGCATCAGGAAAAGCACGGCCAGCAGGTCAAGGGAGGTGATTATTTCCCTCCACCAAGCACTGCTGCAACCACATTTAGAGCATTGGGTCTACTTTGGGCTCCCTAGTACAAGAAAGCCATGGACATACTGGAGCAAGTCCAGCAAACAGCCACAAAGATGACAAATGAATTGGAGCATCTGACACGAGAGGAGGTTGAGGAAGCTGGCCTTGTTTAGCCTCCAAAGAGACAGGTCAGGAGTGATCTTTTCAACATCTATAAGGCCCTGATGGAAATGGTGGGAGGAGATAAAGATGACTGAGCCGGACTCTTCTTGGTGGTATACAGTGCAAGAACAAGAGGCAGTGGGCAGAAGGTGAAGTACAGGACAGTCCACTTGAGCATAAGGGGGAAAAAATCCCCCAGCCTCCTTTACTGGGAGGGTGATCAAACACTGGAACAAGTTGCCCAGAGAGGTTCCCAGAGGATGTATTTCCCCAACTGAACTTGGTTAATAATTCTACTGGAGTTTTATACCTCAGAGCAACAACCTCACCCTTTCTGAAATAACATTGTTTACTGCCCTCAAAACTACGACGACAATCAGCTGCTCTGACTCAATCCTCACAGGAACAAATCCACTGATCGATTAAGTAAAGTACACAGTGAAATCCTGACTATCGAAGTCACTGGGAAGTCTGCCACTAACTACTAGGGGAGCCAGGATTTATCCCTTGTCTTTCTGATGAAAGCTGCAATTTAACTATTAAAAGTTTTATCTTAATTACAAAAGATAAGAGACAGGTTAATTACATATCCTGTTTTAATATACGGAAAATGTGCTAGTAAAATAATTGGGAAAGAGGTGCTTTAAAATCCCACCACTGTGGATATTTGGAAATATCCTCACTGATTAATTATTTTCAAGTTTATCTTAGGACATACTGCAAATGCTTCAAATGGCCTGTGTTACTTTTTGAAGCTTCATGAAACCTCATACTTGTAATTCATAATTGCATTTATGCTGTATTAACACAAGTGTTTCTGAAACTCCTTGGATCAAAATCATGTCTAAAAAAGTTAATTTTGAAGTCTCAAATGTAACCCTTCAAGTAAAAGGGGTAACATCTGGCTGGTCACCAGCCACTAGTGGTGTTCCCCAGGGGTCAATTTTAGGGCCAGTTTTTTTTCAATGTTTTTATCAATGATCTGGACACAGGAACTGGGTGCACACTAAGTAGGTTTGCTGATGATACTAAATTAGGAGGAACCATTGATTCCCTTGAGGGTAGAAAGACCTTACAGAGAGCTCTTGATAGACTAGAGTGCTTGGCAATCACCATCCATATGAAATTTAACAAAAGCAAATGCTGGACTCTGCACCTGGTACAGTGTAATCCTGCATGTTTGTACGGACTGGGTAGACAGGAGGCTGGAGTGCATCCCTGTAGAAAGGGATCTGGGAGTTTAGGTTAATGGCAAGCTCAGTATGAGTCGACAATGTGCCCTGGTGGCCAAAAAGGCCAACTGCATCCTAGGGTGCATCAGGCACAGTCGAAAGGAGTGACTGTCTCACTATACTCAGCATTGACATGGCCTCGCCTTGAGTACTCTGTGCAGTTTTGCACTCCACAGTGTGAGGATACAGAAATACTAGAATGTGTCCAAAGGTGGGCAAAAAAGACGGTAAAAGGACCAGAGGGCAAGACACTAGCAGCCGACGATACTCAGCTTGTTCAGTTTAGAAAAGAGGAGACTGAGAGATGACCACATTGCTGTCTACAACTTCCTCAGCAGGGTGAGCAGAGGAGGTGTTGATCTCTTCTTTCTGGTGCCCAGTGATAGGATGCAAGGGAATGACTTAAAGCTGCATCAGACTGCACATTAGGAAGAAGCTCTTCTCTGAGATGGTGGTCAAGCACTGGAACAAGCTCCCCAGGGAGGGGTCAAGGCCCCAAGACTGTCAGTGTTAAATAGCATTTGGACGATGCTCTTAGATATGTCGTTCACCTTCTACGTTGTCCTGTGTGGAATGAGGACTCAAATATCCTCATGGGTCCCTTCCAGCTCAGGATATTCTATGATTATGTGAAATCTTCCAAGGTACCAAATGAAGATTTCAACTAAAGTCAGTAAAAGACATTCAGATGTTGCATTTTAAGGAAAGCTATATTCACAGAATTAGAACTGCCTTAACTGCTCATTATCACTAGATTTCAGAGGGCATATCATTACCTGTGTTGTAAGCCTGTGCTGTAGATGCTTTAAAGCTGATAGTTGACACCGTGTTCTTTTGACAAGCTCTCTTGGAAAAGGACTATCAGAGGCAATACAAATGGTGCAGCGCTTGGAGATAACAGCATGATAAAGTCCTATAAAGGAGAGAAAATACTGAGGAAGGCATTCTCTGTTGGTATTTTATAATCAGTATTAGATTCCTACCAAGTGTTTATAGCTCATATAAATGAACAACAGAACATGGGCCTTCTCATTGCAGATGGATTCAATGCTATGAGGCTATGAGGAAGCGGGTCTCATGTTTTTTTCCTTTGCTTCATTGCCAGAATTTGTGGTATGGAACTTAAATGTCCACAGGGAAATCTTACATTATATATACCCTTGATTCAAGTCTACTCTACAGTAAGCTTATTCTGCTTTCTCTTCCACTTTCATAAAACATTAGTTTTTATTCCAAGAGACAGAACTACCTCTTTTCTGCTCTTAAAATAAGTCTTAATGCAACTTTCAGTTCCCACACTGGTATCTAAGCACCAGGGAGTCCTTCATCTAAGATGTTCATCAACAAAAAGTTACAGCATCATAGAATCATTATGGTTGGAAAGGACCACCAGGATCATCAAGTCCAACCTCCATCCTAACATCTCTCTAGCCACTAGACCATAGCCTCAAGTGCTACATCTACTTGTTTTTTGAACACCTCCAGGGATGGTGACTCCACCACCTCCCTGGGCAGTCTGTTCCAAAGTTACTGCCTACAGACTCTCATTGTTCTACATTAGCACCTTCTATCACACGATAATCTTACTTGGAACAATTAGCACTGCAGTCTCACACAAACTACGCAGATCAAGAATCAGTCAGGTCCAGCACTTTGTTTTTGTATTAAAGCCTAGCTCTCTTCAGCTCAAAGGATGAACTGATTCTCAGGTTTTATTCTAAATATATAAGATAGCACTCTTCTGTAGAATAAATTTACCTTCCTTTAATATGATTCCAAGTTCTGCCCTAAGTCTGTTTCCCATTTCAATCAGCTGCTGCTTCTCTTGGCTCAGAACTGAGATTTTTCTTGCTGCATCCTTCAGTTTATTTTGCATTGTTTGTAGAGTGCACTTGACACCATATTGAAGACCAACACCAGGGCCTACATCAGGTGACTGTTGTCCAAGATCTACAAGCTTTTCTTCAAGAACTTTGGGGTTTGGCTCCTGAAAAAAACAGACAGTGCTTATAATGAATACTCTGAAAGTGTGGTCTGCGGGTTTAGAGATATGCACTAGAAGCCAGTTGAAGAAAAAATGTAAAGTTGAAGTCTACAGCTAATTTTTGAGGGTCCATTTTCAAGATTTGTTAGCAATATAGGGCAAATTGAACTGTGGAGCAAAACACCATAACAGCCTGGGACATTCCCACAAACAGTGTGAACTGTAAGTGTAAAATACCACACACAGGAAAACACTGTGTAACTGTAAATTAGAGAGCAGTTAACTTTAAGATAAAATGTGGAAAATAATACTTTACAGCAGATAGCAAGCTACCACAAAGCCTTCTTTAAAGCCCTTTAAAGCAACACAATGGCAATGACCTTTGTAAACCCTAGAACTGAGTCAAAATGTTCCCAGAGCCAATGAGCTTTTCCTTCACAGGTGGCAAGAGCTCCAAACTGATGCTGGTGCTGTTATTTCTCCTGATCATACCGAGTCATTCTCCAGTGGCCTATGGGGCATCCATGGGAGCCCACTGTGACTGGATGTCCCACCAGTGGGGGCCAGGGGCTGACAAGTGGGGATCTGTGGCCGCTGGCCCCGCGTACTGGTGGAAGCAAACCCCACGAGCTGGCAGTGATGAGGTTCTCCCAGGAAAATCCAGCTATTCCCTAACTGGGCATGCAATCCTATCAGCATACTGATCTCCAAGCAAGGCTTCATGGGATCTTCTTGTCAAGGTCCAGTAGTGACATACTATCTACAGTTTCATCCCTATTCACCTTATTTCAAGGCATATTGAAAGATTTTTGGTATTTTGAAAAAAGGCTAAAATATGGATTTACAATGGAAAACTCAAAGAAGTGATAGACGGTAGTTTAAGAATTTCCAAGTGGAAAAAAAAAATCAAGAAGGGCTTGAAAGATCAAGAATGATTTATGTCAGGGAATGACAAGTCAAAATTTACTCCCTAGAAAGAATGAGCATAAGTTCAGCTAAAAAACAATTGCTGGCTCTCATCTAACTTACACTGATTACTAACTGACTACATAAGCGTATATTGCTTAAGTTTTTTAGACTTAGTCAGACAAAAATAATATGCTGTGTATTTAATTACACACGTTCATACAGGTATTTTAGGTAGTTTAAACCTCTTCGTACATTTTCCACGTCTGGGTTTACTATGTAATCCAAGTTAGCTGAGCTGTCTTTGATATTGCTCAAAGTGGTTCCAGTTGAAATTTCATTTGTGCACAATGAATCTAAAAAAGAAGAGGAGTATAATATGAATGTCTACACATTTATACAGTTTAGGGTTTCATAAGCAATAGTTGCTTCAGAACTTTGTCTCATTAATATATATGTATACTACTTCACTAGATACATTGTAAGCAGAGCTGAAGAAATATAAAAAACAGTGCAGTCTCACAATATGCAAACACCATTCAGCTACCAAATACAGAAGTGACCAGAGATGACATAACAGAAAGGTCAATTTGTGGGTAAAGAGCACAGAGAAGTTTTTATTTCTTCCAATACTGCATTATTTAATCATTCTTGGGAAACTGGCACTACTGAATATAACAAGAATAATTAAAGCACAATAGATTATTTCAATCAAAGCTGAAAAAAATCACCAACAAATGAAAGTTACTCCCCAAAAGCTCTTGTTTTAGTTCCAGTAAAAACATGAGTCAGAACATACTGACGTATATGGATGAGACAGGGGAAAGAACAGATGGGCTTCTGGAAAACAGAAGTGCCCTTCCAAGTTACTCTCCCACAGTCTTAAAAATTTCAGATTTAACATTATCACCTCTTTTAGTGACTGAATGTAATCTCCATACATTTTCTAAAGGGATGTAAGAAAGATTGTTTTAACCGAATGAAGTATTTCAACCATAAAGAAAATGGATAATATATCTGAAAACTTACACTTATTAGCTGACAAAGGTTATGGCTTCTCTCAGAAACTGCTAAACTCTAGCAGCAGTAAATCTTTTACTTATTGGACTACAGTATCTTCAAAAAACTGTGGCCTAACTTTAGCTGCCTGTGACAAAAATATTATGCTAGAATTTGTTTTTATTAAAAATTAACAATTGCTTTAATTGGTTATTAATGGCTAGAATATTTAAAATGCCTGCACACTTAATTAGCTCATGATTTTATGTTACTATACAAATGACAGTTCAAAAGTAATACTGCAAACTGGTAACACACAGATCCAATCTCACTGCAAAATTAAAACACAGAAGCATAATGACAGCAAAACAGTTCATACAAAAAAAACCTTTCCTCAGACCCATCCTTATTTTATCTGAAATATGGAAAACAATGCATAGTGTCCCTCAAATAGTTTGAAGCAATTTGAAATTAAATGTTTACAGAGA
>JAVSBS010004242.1:44324-57344 GCA_033124195.1 Coracias cyanogaster | reverse complement strand
AGCCCCTTCCAGTGCTCTGGAACCCTCCCAGGCAAGAAGTTCCTCCTCATGTTGAGGTGGAACTTCCTGTGCTCTAGTTTGCATTATCTCTATGGTCAGGGACTAGGACTTGTTTGAAACATCTCCCTGGAGAGACTGTCTAATCATAGGAGTTATTTAATTGTGCCACTGCCATATTTCTTCTTATTTCTTCTTATCTAAAGAATATACATTCATGATGCTTCAGGGTTGATACTGGTGGTGCTTGTTTGCCTTACACCTAGTGGGTTGGGGTGGAAAATACAGAAAATAATCACAGGAGCAACTCTGTGGGCTTTTTATTGTATTTAGGATTGTAAACTGGTTCTTTATGATGCTGCTGTATCTGGACACTCCGGGCATTTTGTGGGGTGAATGGCAGGTAGGAACTTCTTGTACTGGGCTCTGGTCTGGATGGTGGAAGCTGAAGAAGTTCACGTTAGCTTACAGACAAGACTGCTGGATGGAGAGAAGAGTATGTAGTTCCACCAGCTCCTTTTTTTCCAACTTCTTTGCTTCCATAGCTCTTGCGCTCTGGTTATTTTGTACAGAGGGTTGCAACTGATGCGCTCTGACCTCTCTTTCAGATTTTAGTTCGCAAACTTCCTGATGGCAGAGAACTCTGGGGGAGGATTGTTGAAACAGAAGCTTATCTGGGTGGGGAAGATGAGGCTTCCCACTCGAAAGGTGGGAAGCAAACTCAACGAAACGCAGCGATGTTCATGAAACCAGGAACCCTGTATGTGTATCAGATCTACGGGATTTATTTCTGCGTGAACATTTCCAGCCAAGGTAAGTTGAGACTTAAAGAGATTTAACGCCTACAGCATAGGGCTGACATTTCCAGCTAGGCTTGCCGTGTTGCAGTCACTTGTGAAGCTCCCTGAAGCTCTGTGAAGGCAATGCCTTGCTGTCATCATCTTGCCTTGGGCCCTGGGTTTTTCCCCTGTGAGCAGTGTGTGCAGTGGACAGAGCGTATGAACTTTCAGCGTTCCATTAGGGCCCATCTCCAGCCACAGCGACCAGCCCGGTGGGGGTTCGGTCCCAGCGATGAGCTGTGCGAGCTGTTCAGGAGCAGAAATAAAGCCTAAGGGTTGGAGGAGAGTCTTGCCAGGATGGAGCTTTCAGTTTTGATGACCTGGGCTGCTGCCTCATTCATGTGATTCAGTGAACTTTGCTCCTCAAAAGTGGTGATGTAAATTTGTAATGAAAGCCTAAGTCTTGGTGTCTGTTGTCATGACAAGAAACTCTTCTGTCTCCCACCTTTATCTTCAGAAACTGTAAATACTGGGGAAAACAAAGAGGTTTGAGATGTCCTAAGCTTAAGAAAGGAATCAGTGTAGGAACATTTTAGCTGCTTTGCTGTATCTTTAAACAACAACAACAAAATCAACCCTAAATCAAAATACCCAGACTGTTACAGAATCTCCACTCTTCTTTTATTATTCTCAAGATAATATAATCAACCCTTAATCGAATTATTCTGGTATTTACTGAGACTCTCCTTCCACAGCTCCTCTTAACATGCAAGTGTTACTTCTAAAACTTGGCTTTTTTCTTTCCTGTAAGAGTGATGGTGTTTGCCTTGTAATAAATACACTGGTTAATGAGGCACCTTGGAATGGCAGCTGGTATTTCTTAGTTAAATACTCATTTGGTTAGAAAAAAAAAAATCCCTACATTAATTTCTTTTCTTTTTTACCGTTTAAAAGATTTAAAAAACCCCCACCGCCTGTATATTCCTAAGTGGAAAGCAAAGATTGTAACAGTGACCATTAATCCTCAGGATTTGGGCTTTGGAGAGCAGCCAGGCAAAAACACCAGTGCCAGGTTCTGCTGTGGGGGAAGAGCCTGTCTGTGACTGGAGGTCTCTGAACGCATGCGAGGGAACTGCGTTACATCGGCTCTGCCAAATCTGCTCCGATCACGAAAGCAGAATGGTTCGTTATCTAGGATGAGATTCTTCGTGTTTGAAATATTAGCAATAATAATTTTTATTAAAACAAGATGCTTAGCCTTTGAATTATAAGAAGATTTCTTGGAAATGTATACTTTGGAAAATTGTCCCTTAGCCACTGAGTTTTGTAGCACTTCGGTTAAAGAAGTCTCTGGATGGATTTTGTTGGATTTTTTTTGTTGCAAACTTACTCCGGATCAGGCTGTCACAGCTGCAGCTGAGCTGTCACGGCCAGCTTTGCCAGGAACACGCGGCCGTGTGTGCTGTGGGCCACCAATGTGGCTACCTAAGTAGGATTTACTCCTTTGCTGTATTTTCCCATGTGCAGATCGGTTGAAGGAAAGACTTTGAGGAGGAATAGCTGAGCTGCTTTTTTCCACATAGTTGGAGAAGCCTGTCCTATCATTTTGTCTGAGGGAAGGTCTAAGGAATTCATCCTTCATGGTGGCAATTATGCACCTGGGTAGAGGGCAGAAGCATTTCATTTTCTGGATATGGGGCAGATCTTGGAAACTTTGTTTTGGAGCTGTCTCTGGCTGTGCAGAAAACATGCGGAACCAGTGGCAAAATAACCCACATCTGTTGAGGGCATGGCATGGGCACGGTCCTTCTTAGCTGCACAGACCACACTGCGTATGAACTTCTGATGCAGGAGGTTTCATCATCGTTGCGCAGGGAATTTGATGCAAAATATCTTAAGTACTTGAGGGTCTCCCTGGGAATGCTGCAAAAACTGGAGCGGCTGACAGGAGACGTATTCTTTCTAAAGGTGTTGCTTGGAGAGACCGAACACAAATTACTGAGAGAACACGAAATGCTTTTGCTTTTCAAAGGGCACGTGTCCAGTGATGTCCCAGAGCTGCATCACTTGTTTCTTGGATTTTGGCAGTGCGAAGCTGCAGAGCACCAGGAGTTAAACAGCGGAGAATGTGAAATGATTGCATCTATTCCCCTGTGTTATCGCCTGCCTCCTGGCATCTCCCAGGATCTTGCACATTCTCCCCTCAACTGTCTTCCAAGTGAAGGTTTCTAGCCTGCTTAGTTATTCCTTCCTTAGGCTCTTGCTTTGATCATCCTGGTTGCCTGTCCCTGAATCTCTTCCAGTTTTGTTGTATCTTTCTGTAGATGGAGGGGAAGAGCAGACCAAGTCTAGACACGGGCACCAGTGTCAGGCCAGCCCAGCAACTTGCTTTATATGAGTGGTTGGGGTTGACATCTGGGAATGCTGTATGGCCTTGCTGCGGTGAATTGGGGCAGCGGAGAAGGGGAAAGGTCTTTGGGAGTTCCCTATCTATACCCAAGATATCAGGGAACAGACACACAAATTGACCCTGTCTTAAGCCATTTGACCTGGATGCACATTAGCGAGTTCATACAGTGTAACATGAGAATTAGGGGAAAACCTGAGACTGATTTCAGGAGAAAATCAGTGCTAGAGATTTTCCAAATGACTCTTGAAAAATGTTTCTGTTTGGCCATCAGGTGGTTTGCATCAAAATACTTCTGCGATCGTACACCGATTTTTAACAAAGCATTTACTTCTGAAGACTGCTGGAATAAGCACATCGATTTAACTGAGATCTGGTGTGGCTTTAGCTGGTTTATCAAAGTTAGCACAAACTAAACATCACAAACGCCGCCTGAGCTGGCTTAAACTGTTTAGTTTTGTAGCGTAGGCAACTCCTTGTGCTGCTTAAATTACAGGATCCTTGTGGGAGGCGGGCGAGCGGTTCAGAGAACAAGTATATCCTCTGAAGTACTGGCAGTGACTGCTGTCCTGCTGCTTCTCAAGCAACCGCGGAGCTGATCTGGAGCCTCTGGCTTAATGAGGGCAGCCAGCCTTTCACTGGAGGGAGCGCAGAGTGCTGCGCTGTCCCCAGGCTGGCTGTGCCTACCTTCTTAGCCCAGACCCCGCACAGGGCTGTCCGGGACACGCACGCCATGGGGAGCAGGCAAGCAGCGTGAACTGGACTGTTGCAGCAGACTTTGTTTTAAAAAGCAGTTTAACACTGACTTGAATCATGCCGGGGCCTTCTTGGTCCTTAATCAGCCCAGGATCCAAGGCCTGTATGAGATGTGCAAAGATTTATATACTGCTTGTACTTGCTCCCCTCTGCTTAGCTTGTTAAGAATGGGGTATTTGGCTCGCGAGACTGGCTGTTTAGAGATCTCTTGGTTTGATACGTACCTCATAGCACCAGCTCTTTTAACCCCAGCTGGAATAAACCTTCTCTTCTGTTTCCTGTATCTGGCTTACGCCATCCTTCAGGCCCAGCAGTATCGCGCGGGGACAGGGAAAGGTGTGTCACCAGCCACGCTGGGCTGACGGCGGTGCTTGGTAGAGCAGCCACGAAAGCACAGACTTCACCTTGTGAGGCACCAGCACTGCAGCGTCCTCAGCAGTATGTCTGCAGCCCAGGCTGATGCTGCCAGCAGGTATCACAAGCTCTCCACCTCTAGCATGTGGTTTTGCCGCTTTGCCGGGGCAGGAAGTTGTGGCTGTTGGTGCGTTAGTTGAGTTCACCTGACTGTGTCTTTGTGTTCCTAAAACCACAAGGAGTTGAAGGATTTTCTGTCACAGAGGAAGGGGAAATATTTGTGTACATCACTGAGATAAAGCTGCATCACGTGAGATTTTACTGTTAGGGGTCTTCCCATCATTGTGTCAAATACTTCTACTGCCTGAAACCTTGGTGGGCATTGCTGCGTTGGGGGGTTTTTAGAGGAATCATAAATAGAGGAAAAACAGCTTATAGAAAAAATACAACCAATGTCTTTCAGTGTGCATGAATCCTCCAGCACACTATTCATAGTACAAAGAGCTTTCCCTATGGCTAAGGGGGTGTTGGGCTTCCCTCGCTTCAGGAAGAGAGTAAAACTGCCACTCAAGCTTCTCTCTGGCTTTGCTGTCATTTGTTTCTCTGGAGCTTCCCAAGGCGTGTGTTTTGCTGCCAAATCTGAAAGAACAGCTTGTATAAAATCAAGATCCCAGTGAAGCTCTACCCAGGCCCAGGGTCACGCTGCATGGACTTCCCCGAACTTTCAGATCCTAGACTAGGACTTTGAAGGCAGTGTTTCGGGAGCAGTGAGTCAGATGGGTGGAGAGAGGAGAAAATTTTCTTCTCTCCAGTGGCCAAGAGCTGTTTCCAAGACTGGAGCTGGAGCGATTCCAGGAAAGGAGCAGCAAGCTGTGCAGTGGGGGTGTGGGACTTCCCTATCGTTCTATCATTTCTAGCTGCTCAGGGAAAGAATTGGCCTCGGCGTTGTTGTCAGATCCCAGCTTTTAGCTCTGAATGCTGCTCGTTACACGGAGTGACTCCTAGGCACGGGAGGGAGAAATCTGGCGTCTCTGGACTGGCACTACTGCTGGTGGCGTGTCAGCGGCCGCGTGCGGGTCGGGCAGATGCTGAAGCTGGGTGACCCCGGAGAGCAAACTGCTGCACGCTGCGGAGCGGGAGGAAGGCAGGCTGAAGTGCTCTGGCAGACCGGAGTTGAGTTGGAAGGATTCAGCTGCTCTTTGATAGTTAAAACTTCTGATGTGCAAGTCCGCTCAGGAGGACCCAACTATCAGGGTGTGAGGACTGATGGGGGCAGAAGGCAGTAGCTCATTGCGGCGTCCCTGCACTCGGCCTGCTGAATCCACCTCTTCCAGAGCTCTGTGGTGTTGCTGTTGCATTCAGGGGCTGCTGACTCTGAGCAGAGTGCGGTGTCTGTGCTACATGGGGCTAGAGAGCGGGCAAACTCTCCGGTGGAAGTGCAGGAAGAGCAGCCAGAGGCAGAACTGCCAGGTACCCCCTGCCCTGGCTCGGCCGATGCTCTGAGAGCACCTGCACCTTCTCCAAGTGCTTGTCTCTCTTCACATGAACTCCCAGGGACTTGGTCCCATTCAAGCATAACCAGAGTTTCCACTTTTATTTGTGGTGGATGAAAGCAAGTACTGTAATTAGGGACTGCTCAGAATCCCCCAGTTGTCCCTGGCGAGCGAGGCAGCATCCTGATGTGGAGGATGTTTCTTTGTGCGTGGATAAAAAGCAGAATTAGGACACGGAGCATGTTCTTAAAAATCAAAGATGACCTGTGAGCTCTAAATCACCGCAGTGCAGGGAAGCAGCTTTTGGCCACCAGATTAGCATCAATCCCCTTCCTCAGAGAAGGGAGCGCCTGGGAACAGATTGCTGGCAGCTGCTGGAAGTAAGTCTGTTGACCTCCCCAAGCTGTGCTGAGGGCAGCAGGGGCTCTGGGCAGGTTCAGGGCCATAGGCACACCTCGCAAAGCCAGAAATCAGGTCCTCAGTTGGGAGCCCGGAGGGATAATTTAGTGTGGGATTTGTACAAACTATGAGAAGGCTTCTATTTTTGGAAATCACAGGTCCTTTGGGATCTCTCAGTGCCTACAAAAAAAGCCTTTGCCAGGCTTGAGCATGGCTCCAGATGTTTGAGGCTGGAGAGGCGATTCTTGCAGCGCTGCATCCCGCAGATGCTGCCGGGGAGGAATGCCGCGGGTGGCCCAGCACAAGGGGTGCTGTGTGGGGCAGCACACAGGCTGCTTCGCCAGGCTCTCTCCTCGCCCACTCGAGGTCACAAGAAGCCCTTCCTTGCTGTCCAGTGGAAAATACCGAGGAAGTGCTTATGTCCCACTAGGGCTAGAGATCCTTGTCACAGGGGAACGTCTGTGCTCAGAGCTGCATCTTTGCTTCACTGGCACCAAAATCAGGGAGGGCAACTGGTTATAACACCTGGGGGTGCTGGAGTTTCCCAAGGCTCCTGACAGGGTGGCACATCACACTGGGGAAGAGAATCTGTCAGAGTGTTCTTCGCTTTGTGTCATAGAAAGGTCTCTGGTGAAGCGATGCTCCCAGGGCCGTGCATCCCGCAGCCAGAGACTGTGCAGCCCCGTCCTGCCATGAGCCCCCGCCTTGCAGCAGCTTCCCTGGCGCAGGGGTTTGGATCACTGTGGTGCAGTTTCCCAAAGCCTCGGTCATCCCGCCTTGTGTTACACCTCCAAGCGGGTGTTTGTGCTGGTAACGCCCGCAGCAGCGGCTGCTCCCAGTGCCTGCCGCTCCCCAGGTCTTTCTTGTCCAGCTCAGCTCTGCAAGCTGCCTCTTTCTGCTGGCAGCATCCAAACTCATTCCTGCTCCTCCTCTCCTTTGTTAGCTGGAGTTCTCGTAATCAGAGTTTATTAGAAATCCTCTGGGTCTGGGAGAGCAGCTTTGGATAGCTGGGCCAAAACGGAACCATATGTGTACTTATTCCTGAACATTGTGCTGACATAAGAAAAACCTCTTGCCCTCTCGCAAGCCTTGGAGCAGCAACTAGATTTAGGGCCGTCAAGAAGCAGGGTGAGGGAAGAGCCAGTGAGCACTGATGAGTAAAGGACACAGAGCTATGGGATTCTGGGCGTTCAGACAAGGGAAGGGAGTGCGCTGAGCAGAGCCTGGCACTTGAAGCGAAGCGGCCCCAGAGGACAGTCCCTGTGGGTGGGTGCTGCAGGTGATCCCCCTTTTCCATCTGAGCCACCAGCTCAGAGCCAAAGTGCTGGTGGTGGGGCTGAAAGCTGAGAGGTTCTTGAGGAACAACCCTGTACTAACACGTGGTTCTTGTTCTGCACAGGCGAAGGGGCTGCAGTATTACTTCGCTCTTTGGAACCTCTCCAGGGTTTAGATGCCATGAGAGAGCTGCGCAATGCTTCAAGGAAAGGCCTCTCAAAGCTGCTGAAGGACGGGCAGCTGTGTAACGGCCCCTCCAAGCTCTGCCAAGCGTTTGGTATCGATAAGGCTTTTGACCAAAGGGACCTGACTCAAGATGCAGCCATCTGGATGGTACCAGGACACAACCTTCCAGGGGAGCAGGATGTGGTAACCACAACAAGGATCGGTATTGGCAACAGGGGAGAGTGGGCACAGAAGCCTCTCAGGTTTTATTTACGAGGAAACAAATTTGTGAGCATTGTGGACAAGAAGAGGGAGAGAGAGATGGCAGCAATGGGACACTTGTCTTGCAGCTGACAAGTCTTGCAAGCGTGCCACGAACTGGGACGGGAGCTGTGCTCTGTGGGACAGCCCAGGTGAGGGCATGGCAGCAGCCGGTGCCTTGGAGGTTTTTAACAATAAATGTTCTTTGTCACAATGAATGGAGCAAGGTGGAATTTCATTTGGGGAGCAGACTGGCAGGGGTGTCCCAGCCAGAACTGAGGTTGGCTTTGGATACTGAAAGCCACTTGCTCCCTTGCCAATGGACGCAGGCTTAGCAAAGGGTCCCAGCTCTGCCCTGCTGTGCTGCTCCCTTCACCCCGGCTCCCCAGCAAGGGGGCAAGGGAGGGATCTTACTGGTGTCTACCTGGCGGGAGGCTGTAACGAAGACAGAGCCAGGCTCTTGTCAGACAGGAGAGGCAATGGGCACAAGCTGGAAAACGAAATTCTCACTAGCTGTATGGAAAAAAATTTCAGCAGGGGGGTGGCCAAGCACTGGAACAGGCCCCAGAGCAGCTGTGGGGCATTCAGACCTCTGGGTAAGCTCCGGAGTGACCTGATCTAACACATTTTCTCTGCACAGAGGTTTGGACAAAACACCTCCAGTGACTCCTTCCACCACACACCAGTCTACACTGTCCAGCTTAGAGAACAAGAATGGATTTTGTTTTCCCAGCTGCCTTTGAGGCCAGTTCAAAACTTAACCAATGTGTGAACCCCACCACAGAGAAAGCACCAACGCTGAGATTCTGACAATGCTGCAGCCTGCCACGAGGTACGGGGGTGAAAAACCTCTAGGATCTCAGGCAGCACCTGCAGAACTGCAGCCATGCTGGGACCTGAAGGGAGACAGGGACACACACACACACTCCCACCCTCACTTTAGGATTCACATGCAAGTTAAAAGCTCGAGTTTTTCAAAACCCTTGTCCCCGTTACATGAGAAGCAGCCCATGTTCTGCTGAGCTTAGTGGCTGACCTAGAGATGCAGTTGCTGGGGGCTGGCTGGGACCGGGGCTGTACAGTAACGTTGATCTGATTCCTAGGTCAGATGGCTCCTGCTGATCCGTAACGTCCCTGCTTGCAGCTTAGGGCAAAACCCTGAAGGGACCGTGAGTAAGTAGCTGCCATCAGGTCTCTGTTACATGTGGACACCAGGCTCCCCCAGTGCAACTGTGCCTTCCTGGTAGCAGAGAAGTTACAGAAAGCTCACAGTTTCACCATTTGTTTGGGCAAATGAAGCTACTGTGTGAGAGCAACTCTGGGAAACTCCAGTGTGTGAGTGTGGGATAAAGGAAGGTCTTAAGGAGGAGCGTGACAATGTTTTACCAACACCCACCCCTGGAAGCCACCACCATGGAGGTAAAGATCTACCCCCAGTCCCTGGGTTTGCTGCGCAGAGCAGTGAGCAGCTCTGGGAGCAGTGGCCGCAGGCAGGCCCGGGGTGAGCTGGCACAAGCTCCTGCTGTCCCCAGAAACAGGGCTGTTGCCTCTTCTAGCCGGGGCTGAACCCCATCAGGAAGCACGGCCACGTACAGAGCTGTGTGTTGGTTTTTGGCAGGACAGCTTTAATGCAGGCTGGCTCCCTGCAGCCACAGCTGTGCTTGCGCAGAGGGAAAGGGAGGGACAAAACAAGCCCTGGGGGACAAGTCAGAGTGCCCTTAGCACCAGCCTCTGGCTGTGTGGAACTCATGTCCGTGCGCTTGCAGCTCATTTCAGACCTGCTCAACAACCAGGCTCCCCCCTCCCAGTCACAAACTGGAAACCCTGAACACCCACAAAAAAACCCCAAGAAGGCTGCTTGGCGAGGGCCGTGCCCCAACAGACACTTGGTAACAAGGCTCCTGGGCAGAGGGAATAATGAGCTGTAACACAGGGAGCGAGTCATTCTCATTCGTGAACTTGTTTACTTTTGATACTTTGCCTTCCTACCTGTGTCCTCCCTGCTGGCAGGTAACAAGAGTTCAAACAGAATTCCTCGGCGCCCAGCAACGCTTCCCTAAAGGCCACACCGACTCCACTGCCCCTGCGCTCTGCCACGGGGACAGGCTGCTCACAGACGGTGCTCCTGGCCAAGTGACCCAGCAGTCATGGTGGTGGAGAGCAGAGGAAGCACTTCTGAGGCACCAGTGTCCACCCAGGGTCAGGGAAAGGCTGTGAAGCAGCAGCCTCCATGCTGTGAGCGTGGTGTGGCAGGAGTCCAGGCTGAGCAAGCACGTGCTGTCCTGCAGCAGGCCCAGAGCCCTCGCAGGGACCAGCCTCCGCTGCCACCACACAGACCAAATGGGAGATCGAGGTGTGGAGTGGGACAACCCCCTCCATGGCACACGGCAAGAAGGAACAAATCACCTCCTTTAGTTTTTAGGCATCTTTCAGACCGCCCATGGAAAGCGTAGCAGGTTCCCATCCTTTGCCAGTAGAGTCACTTTAAGAGAGACTGAAAAACTGAAATCACGGGGTCCTCATGGCTGGTCACCACCAGCACGCTGCGGAATTTGTCAAACAGCATCAGGAGCTGGGAGCGACGCATGTTCTCGTTGTACATGATCTCCTCCAAGTGGTGTCGGCCTCGGAAATAGTGCAGCAACCTGCAGGCAAGGAGAGCAAGGGAACAAATGGGCCAAAGGCGGCACACAAAGCTAAAACAGATACTGCATCCTCCACGTTTCCTCTCCCATGGGATACACTTCAGAAGGGGTTTTGGTTGTGTCCCTCATTTCCATGAAAAGTTAACTCCAGCAGTTAGGAGTTAGGCATACCTAGCACAGAAATCCCCTAGAAAAGCAGGGGACTCCCCGCTTCAGGGCCTCGCCAAAGGTCCTCCTTGTATCGAAAGGTTTCCAACCCTGGGGCATTTCCCAGGATTGTCAATTTTCAACGTAGTTTTAGCTCCAGAAAGCAAGGGGCTGCAAGTGCCAACAAGCCTGGAAAAATCAGATGTGGCAGACCTACTTCTGCACTCTCTTAGCAGGGTCCACGCTGCCCTTCACCACGGCTCTGCATCGGAGGCCTGGATACCAACACTCGCTTTTAGAATTAAGAGCGTACTTTCCCTCACAGCAGCCCAAGGGGCTTGGTAACTACAGGTCGTGCACTCCTGAGGTTTAGTCAGCTTGGGTTAGGGGGAGCAGTCCCACGTGGGAGATGGAAATTTTGGTGATTGGCACCACAGCAGCTCTGGGAGTTGTAAAGCCTCTAAAGAGCCCCAAAACCCTGAAGCCTAAGCTCAAACCACATTGGCTTCTTAAATTTCCAGTTCTCTTTAAACAGAGCCAGCACAGATACCTCCTTGCTGGCCACCAACACACTACAGACATCAGGTAACCCCAGCCCTGCACAGTCCATCATGGCAGGGTCTAAGACAAACCGCGCCAGCCTCTTCACTGCAACAAGCTCCTGTTGGCTGAGGACCTGCTCTCCAGAGCCTTTCAGAGCCAGCACACCAAGCCAGCCCTTCAGACAAAGCTCAACTTTGCCGCTTAGTCTCTTAATTGTCTTGACAACCTCCTAAATGTAGGAACAATACTGCACGTCACTCAAATCCTCCTACCCATCAAGGCCCAGACATATCTGCCAGAATCACTTCCCCAGCTCTGCCGGCAGATGTGCACCCGCCTGGATTACACAGCACGCTCTGCTCTGCGCTTCAGCAGCTTTTGCTCGTGTTTCCGTACCCATCTGCCATTTAGGAACACGACGGCCTGTAGCTTCACGCCAGCTGACAGTAAAAATGAGTGGAGATGACAAGATCTGTTTTGCAATTCATTCACACAGTCCTTGTGCAGAAACAGCCCTCGAAAGACACCAGATACCCCTTGGAGCATCCCTGCCTGTTTCCACACGACGCAGGATGGGGCCTCTCCTGCTTTCCCTGAGGAAGCGAGTTTGCCTGACTGTCTGGTGCTGCTGAGGCGAGGCACTCTGTCACCCCTTACCCTTTGTGGGTACCTAGACAGGAGTCACTGCGCAACAAGTGCACACTCTCCCTCTACACTGCACAACGCAGGTGTCACCTCTAGTCCACTGCCGTTTGTGTCCCTCCTCTCCCCTGACCTTGTTCCCCAAACAGCCGTAGGGAAGCTCCGAGCTGGGGATCTCACTGCGCCAGCCCTGCAGGCAGCCCCCAGCACCCTGCGAGCGAGCTCCTGCTTTGATGTGCCTCCGCCAGCCCTCAACCTGGCACCGTTAACTAGAACATAATTGCTACGTCTCTGTACCTGCAGTACAGACAACAGACAGACGAGCTCCACTCCTATTTACCTCTCCACCCTCTGGGCTGTGCATTTGCCTTTTGCAGTATCTCCCACTGGGTATTTAAATCAGGCTAATTAGTTTCCTCCCCTGTGCTGATGGCAACCACTGCGACGTGGCCATTAGCAGGGACAGCGTCAGTTTGTGTGCGTACGTGTCAAAACCAGACCATTCCCTGAGGTATTAACAGAAATTGTTGGATATTGTGTCTTATAACTTGTATCAGTGTTCAAAAGTCATTTTGAAAAAGATTTTACAAGCTCCATATTCTCTCCCTTTTCCAAAGCTGCTCGCTGTGCTTGCCCAGGCTCTCATCTCCTGGCACCGCTGTCTTCTGTGCAGATGATTACAACCTGGCTTTCCACGGCAGCACAGACTGAGCAGGAGCTTTCCAATAAATAAATCCATCATATATTCAAAAAGAGTCTGGATTTGTAACTGGTCAAGATGAAATACTTTCCACTCCAATAAAAGCTAGAGAGGATATTAAAGAATATCACAGAAATGCTGGCTGGAAGACACTTCCAAAGTCCAGTCCAGCATCCTGCTCCAGCAGGACCATTGCCAATGCTGTAGCTGTTCCTAGCCGAGCTCTGAAACCATCCAAGGATGGAGATCCCCCCACATGCCTGGGTAATCTGTCCTGGCCTGCACCACCCGCCCTGGGAAGAAATCTTCCCAAAAGTCCAACTAGAATCTCCAAAGGTTGGAACTTGAGGCTCACAGCTCCAGCGAAGATCACAGAATCGCAGAATCATTATGGTTGGAAAGGACCTCCAGGGTCATCAAGTCCAACCTTTCTCCCAGCATCTCTCTAACCACTACA